>BPVZ01000002.1:6238703-6249737 GCA_020521535.1 Rubroshorea leprosula | reverse complement strand
CATGCATGCATGATCATTCATTTTTGAGCTTTGGCCATTTAAAGACTTATATTTTTCCAAGTGATAAATCATGGCATTCCTACTTTGAGCCTTCTTCAAGTTCCTCTTGTAAGTAGCCACGCTCTAAATTTGAGCCTTCTAACAGCTTCCATTAGTTGCTTTTGTAGCATTTGCACTGCCTTGGCATAGTTTCCCATTTTATCCCTTATAAACGTGAAAGATAGTTTGTAGTTAGTATACAGTTGGAAAGAACATAACACAGCAAGTCATCATAGAGTATCATATTTGTTTTCTCTTTTTGTTTCTTTTACTTTTTTCCAGTTAAGATATGAGGTAGAATACCTCTTCTTTTTAGTTGCTTCCCAAATGTGCCCTTAAGATTTGAAGCATCTCAAGTTATGTCAAATGATATAGGATTTCTGAAAGTTTATAGGTTTAATTACTTACTTGTAACTTGGAGGCTTTGAAGGCCATAAATAGATCCAATTTGAGCTAGGATGGGAATAGTGCTTGATGAAATCTCTCCAAAAGTGAACTTTGTTGTTTCTATGATTTATGCTGGTGCCATAGCTTACAGGGTCATGAACATCATCTGACAATAGCAGCATTTTCTCCTCAATGGGCAAGTTGAAGAACTCTGTTGTAGCCACTAGGGCATATTTCATGACTGAAGGAGGGATGCCATTGTTTATCACCTGGAAAAATATAAGTCTTTAAATGGCAAAAACTCAAAAATGAATGATCATGCGTGCATGTCTGTCTGTGGTATGTGAAAAAGATAGTGTGAAAGATATTGCCAAGGTACATACATACAAAAATTTGTTCTTATAGTAACATAAGGCAACAAAACCATCCTATTTTTGTTGATCTAAATGGATAGTGTATACCTACAGGTTTAGAAAAAGGTGGACACTGATAACTAACTTAGACCAAGCAAAACAAATTACTAGAAGTAGCAGCAGGTTCAATTTGTGTATTCATAGTCTAAAGAGAACATATATATAACAAAATCGAGATTGAAAGAGAGTGTACCATATGGGGTCTAACAAAGAATCTATGCAAAGTCTTCTTCCATCTACAACTGCCACAATCATGGGGTGTGAAAATTTGCAAACAGAAGCTGAAGGTGATTCCGGATGGGAACTTTCGTAAATATTAGAGGGGGTTGTTGCCCAATGTAACTGGATTCAACCACAGGCCTCATGCTTGTCCAGGCAAAATCATCGTACCTTGAATAAACAAACATGGTGGGCAATAAGTCTACTGAAATAACCCTTTCATAAGTGGTAAAAAGGTTGCAACTTGTTCATGGCATTTTTGGTTCGCACTTTTCTCTTATATGGTACCACTGCTGAACATGTCAATTCTCTCTTACTGAATAGGATGAAGATTACCCATTTTTTGTATGATTGTATCAAATATCTTGATTTTGCATTCCTTATTTGCAAACACCCTCCTATGGAGGAGAAAGGATTGTAGCTGAGCCAACCTGTGTGCCAGCAAGTTACACTCACGCTTTAGATGTTGGAAACATAGAGAAAAAAATGGAATTTCTAAGCTCGAAGTTCCTCCTCAATTGCTCCTAAAGGAAAATAACAATCATTGTTAGACATGGCTACTTGTATGACTTGAACACAATCTGATTCAATGATAAAATTGCCGTGTCCAAATTCTCCGCCCATCCCCAATGCAAAATCAATAGCCATAACCTCAGCTTGAAACTGATCCTTGAAACCTACAAGTTCTTTGCACTGCTCCTATTACTTTGCTGTCAATTTCCTAAGGACAACTCCAAACCTGGCTATGCCTTCCCCTTGTGGTATTGCTGCATCAGTATTGCTCTTAATGGAATCTCCTTGAGGAGGTTGCCATGATGCCATAGGTTGCACATTCCTTTCTCATCTGTAATCTGACATCCTTCCTCCCCAGTGCTTCTATATTCTGCAATGTATGCAAAGATCCCTTTTATATTCTAATCCCAAACATTGATCTTTAGTTATTGTAAAATGTCATGAACAAAGTGGATATGTCTCATAGAAGTAGTTCTCTTCTCGTGGCTGCCTGGCTTCCATTCTCAGCTCCTAAAAGATGCAGCTATAATCATCTTCTTAATTTCGAGATTTGGGATGTTTGTTTCTTAATAGAAAACAGCAAATGAAACAAACCACAGATATGTTGGGGACATAGTCATGAAGAAGACCCTCTGAACTGGAGGATTGATGTTGGATTCTAACTAATATGCCAGGTTTCCATAATTGAAAACTAGAAAACCCAAAACCCAAGAAGAAAGTCAAAACAATCTGTTGGATTCCAGAACGTATGCTCAAATTAAAACTTGCTCTTGCAGCACAAAAATCAGAAGATTTTCTGCTAAAAAAAAAATGGATAGAATCAGAAGCCTTAGATGGAAACTGGATACTTAACTAGCATCAATCTTAGGCTGACATAGCTCTCAAACTCCCTTGCATCAACTCCTTCCTAGCTCTTGCCATTTTTGGCCTTGGCATCAAGGTTCACCAGCCATCTCAGGACAGTATGATTTTTTGCATGGTTTAAATTAGACTCCATAATGAAGGGCTCCCAGTAGTACTCAATTGATGCATTATACTCCTAAAACACATTTCAAAAGCTCAGAATGGTGAGGTCAAGTGTCTAACACGGATACTTTAAATGTTTAATCAGTTACTCCTTAAATTTAAGCATTCAAATCATTTAACACATGTTAAATGTAGATTTATTAGGAATAAGTGAAGAATTCGAGTAACATAGCAAAGCAGGACAGGTAGAAAATTTATGGTACCTCAGCATTGAAGATCTTCATGGGAGTAATTCCATGAAAAGATTTTCCTTCTCCCCAGGAATCAGGGATTGCACCAAGCAAGACATTGCCTCAAATTGGTTCTCTGCACTGAATCTATGACCATCAATCTTTTGCTCCTCAAGATGTCCAACAGCTTCAGTGGATCATAACAAAGACACAAAAAGGACATTTCAAATGCCTTGAAACCATATGAAACCAAATCCACCCTTTACAACCCTTAGAAAAATGGACCCAATTTAAACAACCAAGATGACTGGGAATCATGTCCTTTTGTATAGCACACATAATACTTTGAAGTCTGCTACTCTAGGAAAACTCTTGAAGCCTGGAAAATTTCAGCATTCCAGAGTGCAGCTCACAATAATTTGCAATGCATCCTTGAACACTGTACACCTAAACCGAGCTATTGCCATCAAATTCTTGCTTAGCATCTGCAAGAAATTCAGAGAAGAAATTATCACATTATGGAATTCAAAAAGTTCCATTTATGATAGCAAAAGAATTCATCAACAATCATGAGTTTGTGTCTCCATTCTTGTGGCTTGTGAATGTGAACTTTAACTACATTCTTGGAGGAGAAAGATGTTCACCTCTTTGCAACATTTCATGACACCAAAAGATTGCAACTCTGCCACTTGAAGGAAACCTGAAAATGATACTAATTATATCAGAAACTTTATCTTGTACGAACCTTTTAGCTTAAGAACTTGAAAAGCATATATTATATTACTATTGTGGGTGAATAATATTAATTTTGAAGGGTCAAAGTACAAACAGAGATAGAAAATGAAGATAGCAAAATCGAAAGTTACTACTTGGAGTTTATCAGAGACCAGAGCCTGGATCTCTTCCTGTCAATTGCCCATCGATTGTGCTGAAATCTGCATTTCAAAAGGGCTCAATTTCAACGATACATACCCAAAAATCAATTTATCTATAATGAAATAAAGGTATAAAGCCTAATGAAAATAAAATAAAATTCTTAATCAAAAAGCTTACTACTTAGGATTTATAGAGCTGAGTTCTTTTCTGTTTTGGATTTCTAGACAGGAACTCCCTTTGCTGTTCACTTCAATCTACAGAAATTGTTTCCCTTTCAATAACTAAAACAATCAAGGATTGCAAATGATAGAAAAGTAAAAGAAATGAATTAAAAAAAACAAAACCTGCAAGAGTGGAAAAAGGCAGTGGAGTGTTGTCAAAGTGTTTTTCAGTGGTCAAGTCAACAAAGCAAATATGAAAGTTACATATTACAAGAATTTAAGATTTCAAATTGATAACAGATTGAGTATATGAAGCAATGAAGCACCAAAGAAACAAGAGTAGAAATCCCATTACATATCATGCTTAACATCTTACAACATATACAAATTACCAAAAGAAACAAAACCAAGTTCATCCAATACAATTAAAAAAAGACATAAATTGGTAAAAAAAAAAAGGGAAAATCTAACATTGTTGTCAATGAAATCAAAGACTACTGGCAATGGGTGAGTCCAGTCCCGTTTTCTTTTGCTTTGCTGTTCCGACTAGAGAAGTTGCCTTTGCATGAGAAAGATCCTACAAACAAATAGCAAAGCTTTAAAACATGTTGAGAAATTTGGAGCCAACAAGAGATCTAAGAAGTGATCTTATAGGAATTGATTCCATACTACCAACCTGGTTTGCAAGATGTTGAGAAATCTCAATATACCAAAAAAAAAAAAAAAAAATCAAATGCATAAAAGAAATATTAACGTTCCAACCACAAACATTAGCCAGTCTCATCACCCACGATTTTGTTACTACCCAAACCCAAAATCTAATTTCTACATAAATGGAATGGAATTATAAAACCAGAAAATAAAAATGATCAAAGTCAAAATATGGATACTTACATAGTTGGAGTTTATGAGATAGCACAGGAGAGCAGATGATGAAGGGTGGATGCATCTCAATCTCAATCTCATCTCCTCCGCACTACATAGGTTCCCACAGCATACACATTTTTGGCTTTGTTGATAGTTTGTTCCTGTTGTGGAGTACTGAAAGAAGGGGATTTATTGGCACGTGTTATTGGGCTCACACATGACTTATTTACATTTATCTGGAAATTTGAAGATTCGTCAACAACTCCGCTTTCAGATGAGATGACAGAAATTTTAAGCAACTCAACAGATCAAATTCAAATTAGAATAAATCAATCAACCCCTTACCCCCATTTATGAGGTGGACTAAATTCCAAGAAAGGTTGGAGTATGTTCTTAGCGTTAGGATGATCCCACTCCACCACTGATCCCCACCGTTCTTTTGACTCATCATCTATCTTGATTTCTCTGAGACAAGGAGGAGGAGATGGCTGGCCATTATCAAGGAGAGGAAGCTGTAAAGGGATCCTCTTTAACTTTGGACATTTAATTATTTCAATAACTTCAATAGAATCACAAACCATAACTTCTTTTGCACTGCAGATGCTCGTTAATTGGTTTAAACAAAACAATTTCAATTCCCTTAACTTGGGAAAAGTGAATTTATCAGATGATGCATCTGAATCTGTTGTTGCTATTATCTCCTCCAATTGTTCGCAGTTGTAAACACCAATCTCCTCTAAGTTTTGGAAGGCATGTAGTAGCTCAAGTGGAAACAACTTCCTCATTCCTGAACAACTGTTTATTCCAAGAATTTTAAGATTGGAAAAGATGTGCGATGGTGTTGCTACTCCTTCCACTCTCACAAGTACACTCAAGTTAGGTAAGTGCTGAAGCGTCAACTCTTCAAGCTTATCCAGTACTGAATAACACGATGAGAGGGAAGATGAGTCCAACTCAACCATGCACTCTATCCCTTTAAAATCATCAATATAACACCTTCTCAACTCAGTTGCATTTTCTAACAGAACTGTTTTGTTAAAGCTGCATCTCATGTTTTTCATGTTTTTACAATGTTTGATCCACAAATACTCAAGCTTATCTGGAAGCAATATGCATTCTTCTTCAATCTCACACTCAACAATTAAAACCTTACGTTGATATTCTTCACTAAATTTATATTCTGTGAAGTCTTGTTTATTTGTTGTCAGTTGAAGATCATAAGTCGTAAGACTTTCAAAATCCTTAGACTTATTGACAAGATAGTGGAAGTCTTGTATGCCCTCCATTCTACATGCCAAACTTTCCAACTTGCTCAATCTATCAACATTTTCTAAATTTATCCTTTTAGTAATTCCGCTACTTAGATATACAACCAAGTACTGGAGACTGAAAAGTTTAGGCAGTATTCCCGCTGGAATCTCTTTCAGATTTCGACAAAATAAATCAAGATATTCAAGACTCACCAACATCTCCAAGCCTTGAGGAACCACTTCAATCCCTGCCCTATGCAGATCCAACTTCTTCAATGCCCTAAGCTCCACTAAGGAAGGCAAGTACAATAACCGCCGGCAATCCCTCAACCGCAATGCAGAAAGATTCCCCAAATTAGAGATGGAATCAGGTAAAGCTTCAATACCAGTTTTAGAAAGATCAAGAACCTTAAGGCTAACCATATCTTCAAAAACGGAACTTGGAATCTCTGACAACTTAGGATTATATGACAATATCAGAGTTGACAGTAGTGGACACTTTGGAGACAAACCAACGGGAGTTTTTAAAATGTCATTCCCCATTAGAGATACCTTCTCAAGATCTCTTACCCACTTTCTCTCATTTGGTACCTCTATCAATTTCATACCAGCTTTTACCATATATCCAAATCCAGGACCAATGCAGTTGATAGCCATGTCTCTCACAACATCATGCATCTTAACTCTATCCCTAGGAAAGAAGTCAACACATTCCTCTAACAAGAAATTCTGTTGAAGACTATTTAAAATAGCATGGCCCCTATCATAAGCTGCTTGTCTACTTCCCAACTCATCAATCAGTCCTTCATCAATCCAATCTTCTATCAATTCCTTTCTAAAAAGCTCAAAATCTTCTCGAAACAAGGAGCAATATAGAAAACATTTTTGGATTTCCAAACTTTTTAGACGGTCAAAACTAAATTTTAACCGCAAAAATATCTCATCATCTGAACCTTTCACACTCTTAACACCTTCTTGTAACTCTGTTAGGGCATTTCTCCACACAATAATATCGTCCACTCCTTTCATGCTTCCTGCTATTACAACAATAGCGAGTGGCAAACCAGCACACTCATTCACAATAAGCTTCAAGATTTCTTCCAACCCAGAAATTTGTAAAACATCATGTCCAACCTTGTTGAGGAATAGAGTTAAAGACTCCTCTTGTGAAAGAGGCTGCACTTTAACAATCTTACAATCTAAATAACTGCAAACATCTGCTAATCTACTAGTGATAACTACTTTGCACCCATTTTTCATCCTTGGCTCTGGAATTCCAACATCCTTAAGAGAGAACTTTTCCCATACATCATCTAATATTAGCACAAACTTTACTCTTCTCATTTTATCCATTAGTGCTGCGGCTCTCATCATCACTTCTTCATCTTCTGGAAGTCTTTCGCCCATAGCACCAGCAATCTTCTTTTGTAATTCAAAAACATTGAGAGGATGTGACACAGTAACCCAGATCACTTTCTCAAATCTAGTCTCCCTCTGTAAATCATTGTAGAGATTCTTCATGATCGTAGTCTTTCCAACTCCACCAATCCCACAAACTCCAATCATTCCAACCTCATCACCCATCAAGTACTCCCAAATTACATCTTTAGTAGAAATTTCACCCACTAAATTCTCTGTTGGAATTATGAGTCCACGAGCTGGAGCTCTCTCAATCACAAGGCCTTCATTGAAAATGCCCCTCTCTTGAGTTCTCCTCACCACTTCAACTTTTGCACGCACAAGTTTATCAAGACTGGCACGTTTGAGGTATGGAACTCTGCGTGCCCTTTCTTCAACATCTTGTTTGTCTTTTTCGATCTTTCGAACATCGTTAAGCCAGCCCCTCACTTCTTGTTTGACCACTTGCCCCGAGTGAACCTCTGCTTGTATTCTTGATTTAACGTCAATTCTTCTCCTCTTTAAAACCTGAAATTCGCTTCTGAACTCATTCAGATCTTCTTCAAGTTTTCTGTGGCAGTCTACATAATTTCCAACTATCTTTAAGATTTCAAGAAATGCCTCCATCAATGAATTTCCTAAAATGTAATAGTTATGCTGTTAAAATTAATTTTTATATGGAATAAAAAATGTAAGAAACAAGGAGTTATGATGAACTGACAGATTTTTATCCACGTTGTTCGTTATACAGTAATTTTTACATTAAAAAATATTTATTTTAAAAAAAAGTATAAAAAATTTTAAAAAATCTCAAATATTATGAAGAAATAAATTTTTAATATATTATGTAAATAAATATAAATAAAAATTATGTGTAAATTGACTTCACTCAAAAACAATTTAAATAACAAGATACAAGATACCTGGCATCACTAATATATAAAACATGATTCATTTCTACTGTCCATATTAAAAAGGCAAAACCCAAACATAAAAAGAAAAAAAAAAGGGAAAAAGAAAAAGAAATAAAAAAACTAAGAAGAAGTACACGAGATGATTCATGCATGCAGTACGTCTATAACCTCATTAATATTTTCTTATAGTGCTTATGAAGCAAGTGGTTTAATGTTAATATTTTCTTCTTTAATTAAGTGAAGAAAAAAAAATTCTACATTTTAATTGTATTATGTTGGTGAAGTATATTAAACCGTAAACAAATTTGTGGTACATAAAGAGTAGGTATTAAAAACCATAAACATATGATTAAGAATATAGGGTTAACAACATGGTCAAGCATAAATCATAGAAGCAACAAAGTTCACTTTTGGAGAGATTTCATCAAGCACTATTCCCATCCTAGCTCAAATTGGATCTATTTATGGCCTTCAAAGCCTCCAAGTTACAAGTAAGTAAACTTATAAACTTTCAGAAATCCTATATCATTTGACATAACTTGAGATGCTTCAAATCTTAAGGGCACATTTGGGAAGCAACTAAAAAGAAGAGGTATTCTACCTCATATCTTAACTGGAAAAAAGTAAAAGAAACAAAAAGAGGAAACAAATATGATACTCTATGATGACCTGCTGTGTTATGTTCTTTCCAACTGTATACTAACTACAAACTATCTTTCACGTTTATAAGGGATAAAATGGGAAACTATGCCAGGGCAGTGCAAATGCTACAAAAGCAACTAATGGAAGCTGTTTTAGAAAGCTTAGGCTTAGAGCATGGCTACTTACAAGAGGAACTTGAAGAAGGCTCTCAAGTCATGGCCATTAACTGCCATCCAGCATGTCCTGAACCAGATCTAGTTTTAGGCGGACAACCTCACTATGACTATGGCACTCTAACCATCCTGCTCTAGAGTTGCCCAGGGCTACAGATCATGGACCTGAATGACAATTGGCTCTCTGTTCCAGTGATTGAAGGAGCTTTAGTGGTTCAACTGGGAAATCAAGTAGAAGTAATGAGTAATGGGTATTACAAGAGTGTAGTTCATCATATAACTCTTAGCACAGAGAACAAGCAGCATGCAATAGCAAGCATTCACAGCCTGGCTCTAAACAAGAAAATAGGGCCAGCAGAAGAACTGGTGGACGAACAACAACCTGTCTCCTATAAAGAGTTCAGTTTCGGTGACTTTCTTGATTTTATATCAAGTAATAATATTGGAGACATAAAGTTCGTCGACTCCCAGAAGAAGACCATGTGAAAGATAAAATAGCAGTGTCTACTCATGGTAATCTGCCAAACAATGATCTTAGTTTTAAGGTCTGGGGGTCTACCATTTATGGACAATCTCATAACTCCACTTATAATTCATGTGGCTATGTGAACAACAGTACAAGAATAAACTTTTCCAGTGTCTTTGTGTTGCTTAAAAAGCATGTATCTTCCAAGCTAAAGAACGAGCTAAAGTTAAACAATTCAAGAAACTACTTGCATCACATGTAGTAATTTCAAAAGTATGCCATGACATACAACATACATCTTGGTAAGATTGCAAGAGTTTAAAGCAACTGCATTAGAAGATCCTTTGAGTTATTATCTCATTATCGACTCAAAGATTAGTGGCATTACAATTTTTTATCAGTCCAAAAGAATTCAAATTTATGCATGTTACATTAAAAAAAAAATGGGGTTCCTTCCTTCATATCACAATATAACCAGATTAAGAATCAACCACGTAAAGCTAGCAATTTCTCTGTTAATCAGTCTTCATTAAGCTTACTCACTTGTTTAAGTCATAATTCTCCACAATTTCATAGAATTAATGATTCCTATTAATTATTAAAAGAAAAAAAAAAACTCAAAACATCCCAAAATGGCTCTGATCATCATATCAAGAACTCAATGTGATCCATAAATACTAAACATACGGTGCTATTGAACTTTCACCTCAAAATACCCATGATTTAATATGAAATCAGGAATCTAATTAAGCAACTTACTGAACTGTAGAACGGAGCGGAATCATGAAGCGTCTGCGTCTTACGCGCCGCCGTGTGTTCCGTTCCATGTCGTCGACTTCACCATTCCGTCTCACGGGTTACCGTTCAACGGAGAGCACTTTAAAAAGAGCGATGAGTAGAGTTTGATCGAACGGCTAATTTCCAGTTAATCACGCTGGAGATCAAATCAGAAGGTGCGTATCTTCCACGACAGGCATTGCTATGAAGTTTATTCTGCCACGTGTCATATGTTGATTTACAATGTGTCGCGCCTTCGAAAATACTGAAGATGTGTATGTACCTTTAGAAAAGACCAAAAAAAAAAAAAAAAAGAAAGAAAAAGGAAAAATATAAACCCTTAATTTGGTACTTTAACTATAAAAAAGAAAATTATGATATTTTTATATTAAAAATGTAAAAATATTTTAATAATATTTACATGATAAATTTAATAAAATTAAAATTTATATTATATCTTATATATTTAATGATTACGATTAGATATTCTAATATTTAAAATATCAAAATATTTAAAATTTTTCTTTTCTCATCAACTGTTATAAAGATTTTTAAATTCGTTCATAAACTTAAAAAAATTGTTGATTTAGTTTCTAATAATTCTAAATTTGTCTCTAAATTAGTTCTTTCGTTGAAACATAATTAATATAATTTTATTATTATTAACATGATACATGACAATCACATAATAGTTTTTCTATAGTCAAAAAATAGATACGTCAGCTTTTTTAATAGGAGGATTA
>BPVZ01000002.1:6173106-6188961 GCA_020521535.1 Rubroshorea leprosula | reverse complement strand
TCGGAAATAAATTATTATAAAAATGTTGTTTTTGTAAATAAAAAAAATTATAAATAAAAAAAATAAAATTAAAATAAAAATAATATATTAATTTCATTGAAAGTAAAATGAAAAACTCATACAGAAGCACGAATTCGATGCTCATGAAGTTTACAATAAAAATGAATAAAATATTAACTTACTAATAATTATAATATTTTTCATAAATGGTAGTATTTAGTGCAATAAGAGCTCTCGGAGTTAAAAAATACTTTTCATCATTTGAGCCAAACATAGAAAAAAAAAAAGAAAAAAAAGTAAGCAGACCTTAACTTCATGTAGTGACCACGCGCCATGCATTGCGGTTGGCCATATGGTTCCCAGAGCGGAGAGTCAAGAAAATCCAAACCATATCATGGAAAAAACCAGTGGTAGGATTAGTGATGGCAAGGAGCGGGAGCGTCCCCACCGGCCACCTATGTAGGTTAAAGAAGGAGCAGACACCCCAGGGGACCACTCTTGAGTGGACCCTACTCAGCAAGCAATAGAGGGACCCGCCGCCTTTCTCCACGCTCGCCATTTCTCTCTCTTACACAACAACAACAACAACAACTAAAGTGGTCACTGCACATTCATATTTCAGAGAACAAAAAAAAACAATTCAAAGCAAAAGCTACAATCACACTATGCTCTGCTAACTAAAACCATCTACGCCTTAGCAGAGCTAAGTCTAGAGAGAGAGAGAGAAAGAAAAAAGGCGGAGCCGGAGCTCTGACCGCTCTGTCTCCACCAAATCTCTAATTTATCTTTTGTTTCAAAGCTTCTAGAGGGAGAAACTGCAGACCCCTTCTCTTTGAGATTGATGAGAGTAGAGTTCCAGCTCTCTTAATCCTTGATTTCGTGGTTGTTGAATCAAAGACCTCTACTTTCTATACCATAGCTTATTTGGGGTTCGTTGTGGATTGGTAGCTTCAATGGTGAGTGACTTTTTGTGATTGATTAGTTGAATTTTTTGTTTTATGATTCCTTATTCTTTGAATGGGATCTTTCTCTGTATCTTGAATTGTCTTGATTCTTTTAAGTTCTTTCCTGATTTTTTTTTTTTTTTTATTGGTTGAAGGTTTTGCGTGTAATTTAAGGCTGTATATTGGGAATGTATCAATAAGAATATAGGAAATAGAGGAGAAACTGGCATTTCACCTTTTTAGAAATTGTGGGTCTTGCTTCGTCTTCTTCTTCTTTTTGCTGCCTTTTGATTTATTCGGGTTTCTGTGATGGTATTTTAATATCCTATCTTTGTGTTTCATTTAATTGCTGGTGAAGTTAAGTATTTCTCCAGTCACTAATTTTGTAATTGTTTGATCTGATGCGATTTTAGAGGGTTATTCAGCATTTATCTGATGCATCTTATCTCTCAAATTTAATGAAGTTTGAAGATTGATAGCCCTGTTGTTGTTGTTGTGAGTAGCTGTGTATTGTCAATATCTTTGGTAAAATCTTGTTTTGAGAGAGATAATGTAGGGGAACATCCATTATTTTTCTTTTGCTCTCATGGTCTAGGAAACCAAAATCAATATAGATATGCAGATTTGGTAGTTTAAGTTAGATCAAGTATTTTCCAGTTCTATATTCCTACTTTAGAATAAAAAAATTATGTGCTATGGAATGAGACTATCAGAGGAAGAATGGAATCCAAGATGCTTTTCCACATTTTCAGGTTGCTTGGCTATAAGACTATTCCATGTAAAGATTTGTGGATATTGGAAATGGAAAGGGTTCCAGAGTCAAGGATGCTTCCTCAGAAACTGCCTGCTCTTGCTCAGCTTTCAAATGCATACACAGCAACAAGGAGAGAAGCAGATCACATTTCGATTATGCGCACAGGGTTGGTGAGAGAAGTGGATCAATCTTATGAAAGAAATACCCAAGTTTTAGAGTTGCCTGCACCAGTGAGAATGGTGAAAGGAAAAGATTTTTTGCATGAACATGAGGAAATCATGCCCGATGTTGCATTTAAGGAAAGTGTTGATTCATTTGAGGAAGGTGGACCTAGTTCTTTCTCCGGTGCCAGTCACCCTCCAGAACCTGTTGATACTGATCTAATAAGAACAGTATATGTACCAATTAGTAAAAGTAAATCTGATGCTGCTGGGTGTTTAGCGAAGAGCTTGTCAGTAAAGGGGCCTTTTCTAGAAGATCTTTCTATCAAGGTTCCCCTTAAAAAACCAAGCCCCATTGTTCTTTCACCAGCAGAAAGTCTGGTTGAAGAACCTAATGACTTGTGTGCATCACCTTCACCATTTACAGTTCCCCGTGCATCACAAAATACAGATAACTCTCTTCTTCTGCCAGATTCAGAGGAAAAGGAATGTGTTTGGGATGCTTCTTTGCCTCCAAGTGGTAATGTAAGTCCACATAGTAGCATTGATAGTACTGGTGTTGTCAGAGCTATGAGCATTGTCAATAGCTGTGCTAGTACATATCGGAGTGATGCAATTACAAGCGATGGCATGTTTAGTATGGAGAGGAACTGTGAGAGTACTAAAGGGAGTGTTAGGGGGGATTCACTTGAGAGTGCAAAGACTAGTGTTAGCCGAGCAAGTGACAGCAGTGGCCTTAGTGATGACAGTAATTGGAGCAACGTCACTGGGAGTGCTAACAAGCCTCATAAAGGAAATGATCCTAGGTGGAAGGCCATCCTTGCAATCCGAGCACGAGATGGAATTCTTGGCATGAGTCATTTTAGATTACTTAAGAGGCTTGGTTGTGGTGACATTGGCAGTGTATATCTATCAGAGTTGAGTGGTACTCGCTGTTATTTTGCAATGAAAGTAATGGACAAGGCATCCCTTGCAAGTCGAAAGAAGTTGACTAGAGCTCAGACAGAAAGGGAGATTCTGCAGCTGCTGGACCACCCATTTCTTCCCACTCTGTACACACATTTTGAAACTGACAGATTCTCATGTCTGGTAATGGAATATTGTCCAGGAGGTGATCTACACACCTTGCGGCAGCGGCAACCCGGGAAGCATTTCTCTGAGTATGCTGCGCGGTATGTCTTCTACTCTTAATGAAATTCTCTAAGCTGTGTAGTTTTATACTTAGAAACACATCCTCTCTCCTTCTCCTTTTCGCTTGTCATGGCATGTTCATCTTTTGTGAAATGTCTTTTTTTTGTTAATTTTAATATTGCATTTCAACTTGTTTGCAAGTCTCTTGCCATGTGTCCTTGTTCTTGCCAAATTATGATTTTAGGCCCCTGGGCAAGTTGACACTTCATTAAGATTTGGATAGAAGAATACTTAGCATGCCATCACTTTATTAAGATTTGCCTCAATTAGTTCATCCTATCCTAAAAAAATCTTTGTTAACTTAGCTTGATCCCCTCCAGTGCCAAAACTATAATAGTTGTTGATGCTTCTTCAGCCATACGTCAATTGGTTCCTGGATTGTTTGAGTGGGACATTTGCAAGACTTCCTAGCTCTTGACAAGTCAAAAACTAGACAAAAGGCCATATGTAGGTGCAAGTTATGGAGCTAATTTCAGTTGCCATATCTGGAAGTCATACTCTTTAATCTACTTGTTGGGTTCCCAACATGAACAAAGTTCTTTTTATATCTGGTTGGAGTGAGCAGATTGAGCAATGGGAACATTTTGGACGTGAAGTAATGAATTTTATTTCTTATAATACGTTATACATCTATCCCTTGTTTTATTTTGCCATACATTTCATGTAGATGGGAGGGAGTGAAGGAGGCTCAATCTGAAGATGTTGACCTTTTTGTTAAGATGCTCCTTTCAAATGGCTCAAATTGATTTGATCTTATCATAATGGACCTAATAGTTAAACCCTATAAGCATGCTTATTGTTGGGGTAGGCAAGTGGTGCATAAGCTGCTTCAGTTATGCCAGATAAAATCAATGTTAGGTTCATTTTAGAACCTCTGAGCTCTATGATCATGCTCAGATAATCAGGACCCCAAAGACTTAACTTCCAGGATGGCTCAATGGTCATGCTTAGATCATCACAACCTGTTAGGCTTACTAAAGGCCGAGCATCTCCACATACCACATAGGCTTTACTGCTTTAGTGCTGAAATCCAATTTCTCAATTTGTTTACCAGGAGTTTGAATGGCATCTACCGTGTTTCAGAAATTAGATTGGTTTGATATTGCTGTGTGATCTGAAGGGCGGAAACATTTCATTTTGTCAAGTAATTTCTCAACTAATCATTAAATCGCTCTCTTCTCTGCAGATTCTATGCTGCAGAGGTTTTATTGGCACTTGAGTATCTCCACATGCTAGGGGTTGTCTATAGGGACTTGAAACCTGAAAATGTTCTAGTTCGTGATGATGGCCACATAATGCTCTCAGACTTTGACCTTTCTCTAAGATGTGCAGTGTCTCCCACGCTGATAAGATCCTCAGCATTTGATTCTGATCCTTCAAAACGTGGAGCTGGTGGCGCTTTCTGTGTCCAACCTGCCTGTATTGAGCCAACATCAGTGTGCATCCAACCTGCCTGCTTTATGCCCCGGATATTCCCTCAAAAGAACAAGAAGAAAACCAAGAAAACACGAGCAGAATTTGGGTTGCCATCTAGCATGCTTCCAGAGCTTGTTGCAGAGCCTACTGCAGCTCGATCAATGTCCTTTGTTGGCACACATGAATATTTGGCGCCTGAAATTATCAAAGGAGAAGGACATGGCAGTGCAGTTGATTGGTGGACCTTTGGGATTTTCTTGCATGAACTGTTATACGGTAAGACCCCATTTAAAGGCTCAGGAAACCGTGCTACACTGTTTAATGTTGTTGGACAGCAACTCAGGTTCCCAGAGTCTCCAGCAACAAGCTATGCTAGCCGTGATTTAATCCGAGGCTTGCTAGTTAAAGAACCACAGCACAGGCTAGGGGTGAAGAGGGGTGCAACTGAGATCAAACAACACCCTTTCTTTGAGAATGTAAATTGGGCTCTAATACGGTGCAGCACTCCACCAGAGGTGCCAAGACCTGTCGAGAACGAGCCACCTGGGAGATTTGGTCCAGTTGACCCTGTTGGGGTTGGCAGTAGCAGCAAAAGGATGGTAGGAGGGACTGACATGAAATCTGGGGGTAAATATCTCGATTTTGAGTTCTTTTAGCTTAGATAGTTATCATGCCAAGTTGTATTATTAATGTTGTCATTACTTAGTTTGGATGATACTCATCATCTTATAATCTCATCAAATCAAAATTCATCTCAATTTTAAAAACGAGTAGTTTATGTTTACAAACTATAACATGTTTCTCTCAATTGTTTTCCTCTTTCTGAAAATCAATATCGTCCCTACAAGTTCCTCAAGAACAACTTTCTAGTTTCTGCTTTCATGGAGGTGCGGCCTTCAAGTCCATTTGCAATCATGTACTCTGGACCAGTTCCTTCTTTTTTTCTTTTTTTCTTTTTTCAGGGGGAATATTGGAATCCATCTCCCTTAGGAGGCGAATATGCCTTACCAGTGACTAAAGTTAGTAAAGGAAAAGGAAGGAAATTTGTTGGGGGGGTGGGGGTGGGGGTGGAAGAGAGAAAAAAGGAAGGGAGAGAGAAGAATTAATAATAATTTTATTTGGATAATTTAAAATATAAGAAAGAGAGAAGAGGAGAATATTATTTTTTTATTTAATTGAATAAAATAAAATGTTTATTATAAAATTAATTAAAATTTTATAATTATATATATATATAAATAAAAGTTAAAATAAAATTTTTAATTATATTTAAAAATAAAAATAAAAATAAATTCAATCCTTCCTAATTCCCTCGAATTGAAGGGATTAGAAAACCAAAAATTTGAAAGATTTTCGTCTCCCTTTATGTGCTTCTCTCTCTTTCCATCTCCATTAATAATTTTCAACTAATCTCATGAAATGAGAGAGTCTCCCTCACTCTCCTTCTCCTCCTACACTTTCAATCCAAACAAAGGCTAAATTTTGTCCTCTCTAGCAACTTGGATTCTAGAGAATATGGAAATGGCATAGAATGAATTAAAGAGAGAACATGAACCCCAAAATGTTATCTATGGCCGAAGAGTTGCTTTACAGGCACAATTCAGGACCACAACTCAACAGCTTGAAAAAGATGTTCTCGACTTTTCTACTTTTCTTTGTACCAATTACTGTAATAACAGCCAAATAGGGGTCTTCTCACTTCTCAGTTTCTTTCTGCAGCACTGGTCCAAACCCATTCCAAAGATTTCGAGCAATGGGCCAAATCATGTTCCCATGCGTCCATTGAAAAAAAATCTGAGGCTTCAGATCCAAGAGTTGAGGAACCCATAAAAGAAAACAAAATCACCCAGTAATTTATTCAAGTAAAAACAAACATTCTGAATTTATACCTTTAAAAATTTACAACTTTGCTCATTTTCAATGTCAGTTGAGATCCCATCTTGTAGCCGGTGGATTCAGTCCACTCACTCATATCTTTGGTTATATACAAACCTCAGAGCTGTTGAGGCTTAGTGTAGAGATTTTTTTTTTTTTAATAAATTTTCTGGGTCTTGTGATGGTAATGATCTGCTTCAATGACAACAATTTTCTTGTTTGGCCTTTTCCCTGGCTGTAGTTTATGGAGAAAAGTAAGGAAATAGAAGTCAGATTCCATGGAAATGAATTTCCCAATAAGTTGAAAACAAAAGAGAAGCAGTGAGTGAGATGAACAGACCTGGTTTTGGTAGATTAGAACTAGAGCAGGTGTGCACCGAAGTCAGCTGCTATTTCTGAAGTGACGTTTCCATCATTCACACTGATGGAAGAAAACATTTCCACCAAAAATTTCATCTTTCCTCAAAAAAAAAAAGAGAAAAGAAAAGAAAAGAAAAAGGAAAACATTTCCACCTAAATTGGACACATTATCACTTTGTCTCATATGATTCAACATCGCCAGCGCAGTGCGCAGCTCTCAGATCAATAATGAAGTGCCTGGTCCCTACCAAGACAAGCCGTACATAAGCCCTTGTGAGAAACAGGGAAAAGATGTGCAGGCAACACAAGATGTGTATTTGTTCATCTGCTCAACTTTCAAACTTTTGATACAATAATACAAGCAATATCCTGTATAAACATTTCCCTTCCTCTTGACGAAAAAAAGGATAACAGAATCACAAAAAGAGCTCCCATCCATTTACATACTTGTCAAAAAAAAAAAAAAAAAAAAAAAAACAAAAACCCACGAAAATAATAACACTTCCCATAGCAGCTCACAGCCAAAATTCCCATGTCTTAGGAATCTCGACTTTCCTCAAAAATTCAACTAGAGGAAAGAATTATTCCATCTATTTTATAGCATAGGAACGGTTGCAAACAGATTCAAGTGACTCGGTAAATAAGGCAGAGAAACTGGTTAATGCTTGGAAAACCCCTGGCAATCCTGTTTGTAGATTGTTCAGTGTCATTGCTCTTGTCACCTCTACTGCTTTGGAATGCCTCACCATTTCATCTTCCACCCGCCTTTGGCAGGCTGCAAGCTCAGTTTTTTTCTCGGCAAGTGGGTCACGAGCATCCAAAACCTGTCCATTATCAGGCCCCACATCAGGAATGCTGATACCGACTGTAGAATATGAGAGGTAGAATTTCCTTTCTATGTTCCGTAGGGCTGAAGCTTTCTTCTCAAGCTCCTTTGATACAGTTTCAGTTCGCTTTTTAATCTTCAGTTCCTCAGCTTGCTTAACGGATATCACATGGACCACATTGATAAAGCTCTTGATGGCTTCAGAAGCGACTGTATCAGGAACTCGCTCAAGAGCAAGCTTCCACTCATCACAAAAAGCAAATGCATCAGAGAGTTCCCTATTGCCATCAACATTGTCCTTGGTTACAGGGAGAAGGGCGAGTTTGAACCAGCCTTGGAGGGAACAGATGAAGTCCCTTTGAAATTTTATCAGGCAACAGAAACTAGAATGCCAGCCTGAAACAGCTGACTCCAGATCACGGGTTGCCTGTCTGTGCATTTCTGAAGTAGAGTCACCTTTGCCAGAGTTGTTTACAAGGCCACGTACTTGCTGGACAATGTGGTTTTGGACTTCATGGTACTGATGCATTGACCTCCACATGTACATGAAGCTGCACTCAATAAATTTTATGTGTTAAGTTTCAAACTTTATCAATTCAAACTACAACTGTTTTAGGCCGGCCAAATAAACAAATAAATAAAAACTGTTTCAGGCTGGCCAAAAAAATAAAAAATAAGAAATAAATGTATAAACTGTTACAGGCCAGTCAAATAAAAAAACAAATGTTTCCTTATCAGACACCCAATAAACGGGTAGCAAGTTGCTCTAAGGTCATAAAACCCAATCATGATTGTTAAGCCAATTTTTACAAATTTCACTTCAATTATCATGTGCAGAATATACAAGGATCTATAGATGGAAACATGGTCATGGAGATAGTGTAATACTGGGGCCTGTCTCTGATTTTAAAAATATACTATCAATGGGACAATGCAGTGGAATACAAGATACATGTGAACAATAATGGTTCACCTGCACTGAATTTTCAAAAAGATGAAAAAAAGATACTAATGGAGGTAAGGATGACCATCAAAGCTATTGAATCCAAGGATTCATCTTCATTAGAGGGAATGTTTAGGGATTTCACTGAAACAGAGAGGCACCTAAAAATATTTCATTATCCAGAAGCATTATGTAATAGGCATGATGGAATAAGAATTGTCAGTGCTAAGAGTTCTTTCAAACATTTGCCAATTAAGAGAGTTCAGAATTGAAATTGGAAGCCAGAGAAACATACCCATGACAGAGTTCCACAAGCTGAGGAACAAGATCACTGTCTCTAAGACCAATAATGGCAGTCGAGGTAGTGGAGACAGCCTGAGAAGTGACAATAGACAGTGACTGCAGTCTTTTTATAGAAGCCTTGGTCTTATCTAACTTGGTTTCATCCTCCCCCTTGTACTCCTGCCTCTGCAACACTGCCAGCTTCTTCTCATGCTCAATTGTCACACCTTCTCTAGCCTAAAATCATTGACAATTAACCACCCTCTTAGGAACAAACAATTTGAAAATAAATGTTGTAACATAAACCAAATGCAACAACATAATATCATCACCACACGTTGCCAGTAAGCCTACAAACAACAAAATGCTCCCACAATACCCATTCCTTTCTTATCCAGATAGAATATATGACTCCATGGTAACAAATTCCAACAATTTCAGGTCAACTAATAGGAATTGTTTAAAGAATCACTCGGTCCCCTTGGATCTGGCATGGTGACTGACACCACTTCCTATTAACTTAAGAGGTCCCCAGTGCAAAAGAAAGCAACATTTCATAAACCAGGATAGTAGCCTATGGTACAAGTTAGTTGGGCACTAAAAATAAAATGCATTCAACTTTGCCTTACCACACTGGCAACAAGATAACATGTTAGATTGGTCCACTCCATTTTGCCTAAAATGCATACGGGCAGTTTGGTCATTACATCATAACACCAAATCACACAACTAGTAATGAAAGGCGACAATATAATCGCAAACAAAACCAAGATTATCTATCACTAATGGGACAGCGAGGCCGTCCAACTGACCAAAACATCGGTGCCATCCTACGCTATCACATGAACGATTTGTTTTCATAAAGATTAGAGATTAAACTCTAAACTAGTGGCTAAGAACATAAGTAATTCTATCATCAGACCACATGATTGACGGTATCTCATCAACGGTTTTCAAGCAATGGGTCCCCGCCCCATCAGATCACAGGAGGGGCATTATCAACAAATTGAAAAAAGAATTACAATAATAGAGTTGTGCGGTGGAATTACGCAACCAAAACAAGTTGTGGCCCTATTTGTGTCCTCCTTGTCTACAAAAACCAAATTTATTACTCTAAAGTATATAACTTTTATTGTCACATTAAAAAAAGAAATTTCATTGACCTTCACTTCCTCGTAGAGTTTCTTCTCCCAAGCCAAGAGCCGGTCCAGTGTGGAGCAGAGACTCTTTGGACCGCCCGGTTCATCCATGGCCGCCGTGTCCAGTCTATACTTCACCGCCAACGGCGGCTTTGACGTCCAGCTCGAGCTCAAGTTACTCAAGACACTGCTTGAATGATAGACAGTCTCTGTAACCGGAACAAAGAACCAATTCATAAGATTCAACTAAATTCCATTAAAATTTGAATTTTACAGAAAAGTCTTCACGAGTAACTTACTCTTCAATTGCTGGAAACTCCGGTCGAGCTGAGCCCGGCCGATCTCTAGCATCTCGGAGACCTGATCTCCGGCGTCAGCGGCCTTGTTGAAATTCTCTTTGATCGCATCCACAATCTCCTTTAAGTCCTTGTGCCTAACCACCATCTTCATATCCATCACTTCACTAGTTCTATAACTGCCCGCCGACGATCCCGGGTCCTCCGACTTATCCGATTTGGTGGCGGCGCGGCCGTACGTTTGCTGCGGCGGCGGCTGATTGTGGAGATTGCCGTGTTGCTTTTCTGATTCCGGCCTCACCGAGGCTTCGAAATTCGACCGGCTCTCAATCTCGGATCTGGATTCAAGCTCGTCCACTTCGTCGTCCGATGAAGTCGAGGTAGTGTAGCGGTCGTGGTCCCCCCACTCGCTACACTGTACTTCCTCTCTCTCCGTTTCTTCGTCGATATTGCTCCTCGCGTTGTTGTTTTTCCGATGCAACTGGTTGACCTTCTGTGAGTGGAAGAAATCGTACTCCGACCTTTCTGCTTCCATATCTTCTCCGGCGTCAACGGAGTGGTTGTTATCTGGACGTTGGTGGTATTGCTGGTTCTGTTGTGCTTTCCGGTCAAAGTACTCGGAGTCTGGTGGAGAGGGAGGGTAGAAATTCTCCCAGTTCCAGACGGAGGAAGTTTGGGAGGGAGTATTGGAGTAGGTGGAATTGGCTTGATAAGCAGTGGGATAGAAATTGTTGTAGAAACCGGATTTATTACTAACTGGCGAGGAGGAAGGACTCGACTCAGATAAAATGTGAGGGAGCTTAGGGGGTAACTTACGGGGACGGCGACGGTTAGAGGGTAAACTGGAAGCGGAGAGTATGTGTGGGAGCTCGGAGCTGGCGATGTTGGGAGAGGGCGACGGAGAGGGGGAGAAATGAGTAGGAGGGGGGGGCGGTCGGAGGGACGGCGAAGGAGACGGGGGGACACGAGGAGGAATAGGATGGACGTGGGATGGATGTGGATTGGTAGAGCGGAGTAGAACGGCGGGGGTTTGGTCAGAGACGGAGAGGCCGGGTTCGCCAGCAGCGAAAGAGGAAAGGGCAGAGCCCGTGAGGCGAAGGAAGCGGCAGTAATCGGAGTGTGCAGCTGCCAAGTGGTGACGCGCATGGACCGCCTCCTTCATCAGGCGGCGCCGCTCCTTACACCGCCTCACCGTGTCCTCATTGTCCAGCTTCGACGCCGTACAACCCATACCAAAAATCACAAACAAAATACAATTCAACCTAATAAAAACAAAGCTAAAAACAGAGAAAAGAAATTGAAGTGGTTTCGGCGGTGGCGCGTATTATACCAGTGGCGCCAGATTTCCACTGAATGTGAAGAGTAGGTGAGTGTGTGAGGACATACACTGAGGTCTCATAATCGGACTCTGGATATGACCCATTTTCTTTTTGTGACGTGAGTCTTTTAGGAAATAATCCGTGTATAATCTTTTTAGGTTAAATCATTAATTTGGTCACTAAATTATTTATAGACCTTTGATTTGGTCCTTAAACTAAAAAAAATTTTTGATTTGGTCTCTAAATTATTGTACGAACTCTCGATTTGATCATACTATTTACCAATTTGTCCCAAATTAGTTCTTTTTACAAAAAAAAAACTGATGTATCTAGTATTTAACGATAAAAAATAATAACTTAACGATAAAAAATAGTAATTTAATGATCACATGTCACATTAATAACGAGACATGTCAACTGTTTTTGTATAGAATGACCAACTTAGGGCAAATTGGTAAACAGTAAGATTAAATTGGGGATTCGTACAATAATTTAAAAACCAAATTAAGAATTTTTTTAGTTTAATGATTAAATCAGAATTTGTAAAATAATTTAGGGATTAAATTAAAATTTTAACTTTTTTTTGTTATTAAAATAATTAATTTTTTTTAAAAAAAATAAAATAAAATAATTTACCCCTATAATATCACTTAATTTTTTATTTTACAAAAATTATTTTTATGATATATTAAAATTTATTTTTAGATTGTACGTCGTAAAATGTCGGTTCAGTTTAATTAAATAATGGGGTGGCAGAGGACTGACTACTTTTTTGTATGACGGATCTTTTACAAAATTTTTGTGGTCCCTGTTTTTGATTGTAGAGCTTAAGGCTTCTAAGCAAAGCGCACTATTGGATTTTTCCCAATTAACATTTTAAAAATCAAACCTGGTATAAACAAACAGAGAAAGCGTTTTTTTTTTAGTATTAAGTTGTAAAATATTAATTATTAAGTTTAAAAATGTCTTTTAATATGAGAGTGCCGTCTATTTTTATTGCATATTCAGGGCTGAGAGAAATAGAGGAGGAAAGGAAAAAAAATAAATTTTATTTAATTATAAAAAAATAAAAAAAAAAGAGTGAAAAAATTTTTCATTTATTTTATTTTTTTAATTTAATTATTTATTTAAATAAAAAGAAAAAAATAAAAATATATAATTTCTCTCTCCTTCTTTCTCTTTTCTTTTTATTTTTTTCAACCCAAACATATAAAATTAATGATTAATTTTTTTTTATAATTTAATATAATTTAAATAATAAAATACTAAACTTTTTGAAACTAATAATAAAGAAGTATTAATTTTAACCACGTGATTGTAGATTTGATTCCCATATGGCACCAAATGTTTAGGTAGTTTCATGAGTTCCCGAACAGTCAATATCTTGAATTGCTTTGGTACTTAAAAAATTTGATGATGTTTTTTTGGGTAAATATTTTGATATTTAAATTAGTAATACTTTATAATCTAAAAAGTAAAAACTCTAAAGAAGAGTTATTATAAAGAGAAAAGTATAATAAAACTAGTACATTACATGAAAATAATTAAAGGTATTTATACATTTCATTCATAATAGTATCATCGCGTGTCATTGTTTTATTGATACATTTACCCTTAATCACGTACCTCTACTTTTGAGTTTCATACAACTTTTTACGCTTACTTGTTGATGTTGGGCCTATTCCCCAACAATTAGCAATCTAATGATGATGATGTTATTAGATTGTTTCTAACTTGTTAATTAAAAAAAAAAATTAATGATCACGCACATTGAATTTGCAATGAAGGAGATCCAAATTGTTGCTAAAATGTTAAAATTATCAACTCGTTACATAATAATCGGTGACAAGAGAGGCTCAAAACTTGAAAAGGAGAAGGAGGCCGATCTGTAACAAAGTATCCATAAAAGCATTGGAAAGCAAAACAACATAGATATTCCACTATGAATGGATACTCTTTTGAAGCAAAAAAACAAAGGGAAAAAAAGGAAGACAAGCGGAATTCGATACGGTGAAAGGGGTCAGTTTTTCCACCTAACTTTCCACTACAGTCCCTCTTTTCTGGCTGGGCCAACCATTACTCTATTGTTTTTCCTTTCATGGTTTGACAAAGGGTTGGGTCCGTTTAATTTTGAAACTGGAACTTTTGACGTTATTAACAATTTTTTTTTTTATAAGAGCAATGGTTAGTAGGTTAGTATTATTAGATATTAGCAACTGAGAATTCGAACAACTGAGAATTCGATCTCCAAATCTGATGAACAATTCACCGACATCAATAAGATATACAGTCATCATGCGGGTTGGTGGAGTTCATTAACGTTATTAACTTAACCACGTAAATAAAAGCCTAGTAAAAGCAAGTACTTCCTTCAATACCAGTCCTTTTTCTTGAGCATCAGATTCCCCCCTAAAATCACTTAAAATGTTCTTATCAAAAAAAGTCATCATCTTTCATCAATTTTCATACGGTTATTTTCATTTTGGTTTTCTACGTCAAAACATCACTTCCATTGACCATTAATTATTAGCCAAACACTGCTCTACAATTATCCAAGGCTTAGGGCCTGTTTGATAACTTTTGCGCTTTTGGCAACCAATACTTGTCTCAGCCTCATTTGATAGAGTTTCTAAGTGATCTTTTTCTTACAGCTCTTTATCTTAAAGTGTAGATTTATAGTAATTTTTAATTAATTTTGTAATTTTTAATTAATTTTAATTCATATTTTATGAATATATTTTGGATTGTAACATATAAAAAACGTATAATTATAACGTACCACCAAACCAAATCATCCATAAAAAATAAAATAACTAAACTACTTGGCTTATTGTATATTTAGTTTAAAAAGAATGGAGAGAAAATGAACGGAAGACCATTTTTATCAATTAAATTTTAAATATTATTTTTTTGGTATATCTGAATGGGAGAAAGAATAATCCTCCTATTTTCCTAAATTTTTCTTTTCCCAACTAATAATCCTTTTATTTTCCTAAATTCCTCTTTATCCAATTTAAGATTTAAATTTAAAATCTCTAATTTAAAATTCTAAATTCTTAACTATTGAATCATCCTTAAAATGAAATTTTAAATATCATAATTTAATTAATTAAAAAACTATTATCTCATCTCTTATCAATCTAAACATATTATTAATGTTAGTTTTGTTAAAAATAATAATAAAAAAATAATAATAAAAACCTATTAACTAAACAGCCTATCCTACCCCTTTAATTTTTGCTTCAAAAGGACGCTTTTCAAACTTAAAACGGGATGTACGAACTGACCCTCAGAATTATTTTTTACAGTTTCTACATAGCAGGGCCAAGTTTCTTCTCTTCCCTGGACTGCGACCCAAAGTCTCGCCAAAAGCTGCAGGAATAAACTAATTTATCTCGGCTTTGGGCGCTACAACCGTCCAAACAGGGTCTTAAAATAGAAGAAACAGAGCAATAGTAGGCAGCAATCCAAAGAAAATGATATAAAGTAGAAACTGGCATCTGCTGAAAAGGCAAACAATGTGGACCCCTAACGCAACTTCATTTTTCCAACACCAGATTATCTTTATCTTCTCCATTTCCATTTTTTTTCCCCTCTGGTTTTTCCCTTAGATATGCCATCAAACATGACAATTGATCGAGCAAACTTTCTTCTTGGGTAACGAACCCAACATAGAAAGTATCCCAATAGTGTGATTCACTCATCATTTTTAGTCCCCACTGCTGCCTCCTCTAATCACCGCAACAAAACTTGACCTTTTATCATTAAGGTCTTTTGGAAGAAATCAATGTTCACAATGTCTCAGTCATAGTGATATTCAACAATTCAAATCTTAACATTCTCATGACATGGTCACAAAACGGTGATTAAGGAATAAAATGCATGGGATAATGAAAAAGAGGGGCAAGCAAACGGACAGCAAAGGGAAATTTTGGGGAAATAAATTGAAAAGCAGCCAAGCGAATGCATACATATAACCACATGATCGTGCCCCCACCGACCAACGTTGCGATGGACTTTTGGTGCGGATTGGGTCCCGCCACGTTTTCTCTAGCAGAGAAAAAGCAGGGACCTGTTTTTTCTCTAGTAAAACAAAACAATATGCATACAGATGGATGAACCACCCACACAAGTCATAAAGGCTCTAAGAGACTTTTACGCAGAGACTAACTAATTGGAAGAGGCACTTTTTTACCTGGCGCCAACCCGCTAACAGGCACGTGTGGGTCACCCTGCTTCTCCACTAACGATCGTTTATCCAAAGTTGAGACAATTACTATGTTAAAGCCGCAGCAGCCTCATGCTCTCGTGGTCATGGCGATGCACCTAAACTCGGGCTGAGCACATGC
>BPVZ01000002.1:6144823-6167758 GCA_020521535.1 Rubroshorea leprosula | reverse complement strand
ATTTAAAAACTAATAAAATTAACATTTTTAAATAAATAAAAAATACAAAATTAAAATCCTTATTTGCCCTTTACTCAATGATGATGAATTTTATTATTGAACTTTGTTTTTTTATTTCCATTCAGGAATGGAATTTCGACGTAATATATAACTGCCGTGAGAGTCGTGGATGAACTGGAAAACTTTGTGCGGGGGGTCTTCGAGGTTCTCACTTCTCTCCGAGGGATTGCGCACAATCCTTGCTCTGTTAGGTCATCGGATTCTTCACACAGCATAAACCCTAAAAATTCCCTCACCATCGAATTCACCGTCATCCTTAAACCCCTTCTTTTGTTTCCCCTCTGCCTCTGAATGTCTCTTTCTCCGCTGTTCCTCAACGATTTTTGGAAATTCTGTTCTTTGATTTGTTGATTCTAGTATTTAGTTTTGTTTCTGGGATAATCATATTCAACATGGATATCGAGCAAAAACAAGCAGAGCTAATCGATCACTACATCAAGCAAGCTTCCGCCAGCAAAGGTTCTGCCCTAGGGTCTGTAATTGCCGACGCGACGTCGCATCCCTCTCTCTTTGCTTTCTCCGAGATTCTTGCCGTCCCTACCGTGGCTGAGGTCAGAATCGATTCCATTCCCACTTTCTTCCTTGATTTCACTGTGCTTTTTTTTTTTTTTTTTTGGTGCGCTCTTGTTTGGTTGCTGAGAAAATTTAGAGAAAGAGAATTTGAGATTTTGGGTAATGTGTTTACATGTAAAAGTTGATTACTTTCATAAAAGTTGGCAACTTCATATGGGCTTATTATTTGTTCTATCCCTAATAAAGGGATGTTAGTGCGTTACATTTCGGGGATTGTACTTATTCTAGATTGATTCTTTATTTCTGTGCTACATGGTTCTGAATGTTTATCGGAAAAAGGAAAAGGAAAGATGGAATTGATGATTGCCTTCTGTAATTCATGAAGAATAAGCTAATAAGAATTAGTTTTCAGACAAGTTTGTTGTCTGTGCAGTCACATTTTTCTTATTTTTAGATGAGTTTGTTGTTGAGAATTTAGTTACTTGAGAATTTATGTGAAACCAATGGAATTTTGCAGCTTCAAGGAACAGAAAGTTCTGTTTATGTGGACCTGCTTCGTTTGTTTGCACATGGCACTTGGAGTGATTACAAGAGTAAGTAGAAAAACCAGCTTTTTGTAAGTTCTTATCATGTTGAAATTTGGGTGTTATTTATCTCCTTATTGTACTATAAGTTAGCTGTATGAATGATTTGAATGTAAATTGAGTTATTATACATTGCCTAATTCCAAGGCATTGAATGCATCTGCATGATGGTAGAATCTGGAGTGAAGTTGGCTTTTCTTTCTAGAAATATTTTGAAACATACTTTTTTACTTGTTGGATTGAATTTAAATGTAGAAACTTGATATCCTATCCAGTTTCATACATTTTCTCAATTTCTCTTTTGTTTAATGTTTTTGTTTTGGCCAAATTTTTTAACAAACTTGCAAGAGATTCAGAGGCCAAAATGCCTTTGCTAAATGCTAAACCATTTTAACTTTAATGAATGTCAGCCTTGTAATGGATTGTGAAATATTATTACTATAACATCTCATAGTGCATATATTGAATGGGAATCAGATGCCAGCTAGTCAAAAGAAATGATTAATTCCTTTTAGTTGTCTTTAGCATACTTGTCTGCATGGTTTCAAATTGAATGAATTTTGGCTGCTGAATGTATTAGATAATGCTGGGCATCTTCCTCAATTAGCTCCTGAACAAGTCCTCAAGTTAAAGCAACTTACTGTACTTACACTTGCTGAGACAAACAAGGTGTGCTGCCCTGATTTTATAGCCTTTTTACTATCTTTTACATTTCTTTTTGAGATTCTATCCATCTCTTTAGTTGAATGTCTGTTGTGATTATGCAAATTTTAGGATGATGACCATCTTGCCACTTTGAAATCCCTCTAAAACTTGATGGCACAGGCCACAAGCTGATTAGAATCTCTTTAAAAATGTTTTTACTACATCCTCTTCTGACCCCTAAATGAAATTGAAAAACCTGTATTTCTCTGGCAAGTCATTAATCAACAGTCATTCAGGTTTCCTATATTGGTTGTGTTTGAGCTTCCTTCTCTCTGTTATGCTGCATTTATCTTTCTTTGGTTCTAATTTTCCAGTTCTTTTCCAGGTATTGCCATATGATCAACTAATGCGGGAATTAGATGTTACAAATGTTCGTGAACTTGAAGATTTTCTTATCAATGAGTGCATGTATGCGGTAGGTACTCTTTTCATTCAATTCTCTCCTTCACATTCCTTGGGACCTAATTTTGGCTTGAGTTTGCTTTGGGAAATACATTAATGGCCTCAGATTTCTCTTTCTTTGTTTAAATTCTTCTGTTGATCTTCTTCTCTCAATTTTTTTAGGGCATAGTTAGAGGGAAGCTGGATCAGCTGCGACGATGTTTTGAGGTATGAGCTAACTGCCATCACCTTTGAAGTCGATGTTTTTCTTTTCCTTTTCTCCCTTTGGGATATTGTCATATTGAGCTCTTTAAGGAGTATGTCTCAAAATTTTGTTGTGATATACAGGTGCAGTTTGCTGCTGGGAGGGATCTGAGGCCAGGTCAACTTGGGAATATGATACAAACACTGTCAAGCTGGTAAGGTCTCTGGTACAAAGAGCTAATTTGTGTATTTATGGCTGCAATAGCTACCCAAGAAATATAAATTTGATGGTTCACATATGTTCTTATGTTTTAATGTGATTATGTCTGCATCTTATCTAACACCTCTATCTGAATGAAAACGTAGGTTGGCAACATCAGACAACCTACTCATCACAATTCAAGAGAAGATAAAATGGGCTGATACTATGAGTGAGTTGGACAAGAAACACGGAAAGGACATTGAAGATAGGGTGGAAGAAGTGAAGAAATCTCTATCCCACAAGGTCAGTTGAATCCAGTTTTACATTTAAATTGTTTGCTCCTTCTAGTATGATTTGGCCTAGGATTATCAAGCTGTATAAATTGCAGAAGATGGCCTTATAATTTTGTTAAGCGTTCAAGAAGACAGATCTAAGTGATTCTTCCACATCTATCCTACTAGAAGACTGTAGACATTTTTTTTAGGAGCAAGAGTGGAAGGGGAGAAGGGAAAAGGGAGGGAGTAGGGGTTCATTAATTGTTGCAAAAATGCATAAAGTATTAAGTATGACCCAAAAGCTTAAGCTACATAATTTATATGTACACGTACAAGTTATCTAGATTGAGAATTAGCTTTCCATGACTTTGCTCGTTCAATTCCGGGGTCTGTTGGTCGATGTGGCTTACTTACATTTTGGCAGAAGTTACACACTGTAAGCAGGCCGATGTGGACTTCCGAGGGCTCGAGGAGATCTACTCTGAACCTGGTGGAGTGATGGACCATGAAGAAGACCGTAGCAGACCTAAGAGGTGAATTGTTTTTGTTTTTATCTTTTTGTTTCTGCATGTTTAAACTCAAATGTCATGACTAACGAGTGGATAAATGCAGGAGACGGCATCCAATGTCTTGAAGATGGAGCCTAGATCTCATTTGGGTGGGTGTCTAGCTAACTAGCCGGATTTTTGTTATGGCATTCCAATTACAGACGGTATCTCCGATAGTGAATTTGTCATTGTTGGTTTAGACTGATATATTTAAGAACCATGCCATGCTTGTCTTGAACCCATTGAAATTCCTATTGAGTTGGGAAGAACAAGACCATAACTGGTGGTGCGGCTGAAAATTTTTATTGAGTTAGATGCTCAAGGTTGTAATTGAAGTTAATATTGCCTTTTGGAGTTTATCCTACATTTTGGGATGAAATTAGCTGCATATAAATACATATTGGGTACATGCTTCCCTTGTTTAATTGCCTTTCACTTCTTACCGCACACATTATCTTTCTTCACCCATTCCCCAACCTCATACGTGAGAATTGGGAAGCAAGTGTTTAAGGTGATAATGAATGATGTAGTCTTTTCAAATAGACTAGAAAGTGGCACTGAAAGATTTGACGCTGATGGCGCATTATTTGCACAAAGCCGAATGGTGTGCTCAGGTCCGTTATCAGCTAGACTGATGATCAATCATTTAATAAAAAAAAAAACAAACAAACTCTTAACACATGGTCCATTAGTCCATTGGTCCATTGGTACGGTTCAATAATTTTTTTAAAATTAACAATTTCTTCCTTTCTATCTCTCTTTTTTGTGGACCAATGGATTATGTATGAGAGTTTTGGTTTCTTTTTAAAAGAAAAGCCCTTTGGGCCATAATCTAACAATCAATATTGGCCTTATCTCACACCAAAGCCTAATATGAAATGCACATGAGGGGACAAATCAACTCTCTACTTGAAGAAGATTCTTAAACCTCTGCTTGAAGAAGCTTGTGCGAGGCAGGAGTTCACACAAAACTCCAGAAAGCAAATAAAATAAACAAATACTTGAGTTTTACACGTAATTGCAGCAAATTTTACAAGAGATGGCTGTTTATTACAGTAGTCTCTCATGTTGCAATTGTCTTATCCTGACCATGTGACCATTTTAAGATGACAACGCATAATTGTATATATTAAACTTTGCCTTCAATAATAAGATTATTTTCTTTCCTTTTAAAGAGTAGTACCTATGCAGGTAGTCATTGAGGACATGATTCTTGAGCTTCCAAATACATGATTTATTGTTTGAGATAGGTATTTTTAAGTACGGATTGCACTTCTTTTATTTTTTTCTGTTGTTTAGGTATGGTTGTTAGCAAGAAGCCGGCTCCAATGTGTCAACAACAAAAAATTGTAGATACCAAAGTGGAGGCGCGTGATTCCAGAAATCTGTTGGTGCGCTAAGAGACGGCAGGTACGGTAGTTGGCAATAAGCCGGCTCCGACATGTTGTAGGTAAGAAAGACCGGTGGTTGAGGCGATTTGTGATGTTTTCACCATCCTACCTCCTCACCTCCCCTAACAAATCTACTTTCTACTTAGTACTTACCTTACTTATCGATCCCGCAAATGTAGTATTGTTGACAGTCTCCTCCCAAGTCCCAAGAGTCGATTCGGCTGCTTCCCTAGCTAGTTTCCTGGCTCGGTGACCAGGACACCGGGCAACTCCAACTCTGAAGCAAACTAATTTCTTTCTTATTTTTAATAACAATGACTTCTTCTTCTTATCTCTTCACCATCTTCTTCCTTACACTCACTCTTTTTCCTCACGCACGCTCCCTTCCATTTGTAGTTCTGCATGGTAAATCTTCTTCTCTTACCAACCTAGACTTCCATTTTTATTTTCTCTCTCTGTTGTCATATGATTCTTGTTGCTATTTTTGCTTTATAATTGTCTATAATTCTTGCATGTTCTCTGACAGCAACCAGTTTCTGTCGGGTGTACATGTATATCGTACAAGAACAAGGTTGCCATAAGATTATCCAAGTTGATTGTTCATCTTTGGCTCTCAATAAACATAAACAAGAAAAAAAAAGTAAATAGATTGTATGTATTGATTAGCATATATACATATATATATATATATATTTATATATATATTGGCTCCTGAAAAAGAAAATTTTAACGTGTATAATATATTCGCACTGGTCGTGGGATGCTGATGTTCTATGTCAGGCCTTAGTAATAGTTGCAAAGGCAAAGGAGTCACGCGCTTCACAGAGCTTTTAAGCAGCTGGTCCGGCTCTCCAGGCTACTGCATGTATGATGTTGTTTTCATATTTGTTATTAATTTTGATGACTATGAAAGTAAAAGTAGTTTTATTCACTAATCTGTGTATGTCATGAGTTTAGTATATGGTACGTAGTACTGAAGAAATCATGCCTCTGTGATATTAGATATTAGCTAAGTCCTAAGTATTTGCATTTATTGTTACTGCTAGATTCTCTACCATACTCTTTTAATGAGGTTAGAGGAAGCTACTGAGAAGTGGAGTTCACCAAATTTCACTTATGTTAGAAAATTTACTATTAATCATCTTTATTAGATCCTGATTCCCTGAATAAATCATTTGAGATATCCTTTTTGTGTCTGCAGAGAAATTGGAGATGGATCGTGGGATTCATGGACCATGCCCCTTATGAAGCAGGTGATTTTCTGAGTTTTTGAGTGTTACTCGTCATTCTAACTCCTTCATTCTCAATATTTTGATTATAAACTTCTACTAGTTTTGTGTTTGCAGGTGGCAATTGCTTGCAAAAAGGTGGTAAAGCGTTTTGGTAAAATGTTTCACTTGGCCATTTCTGCATTTAAGGTTTAACTTCTTTCCCCCATAAATTTCTGTTTCACTTACAGGTGAAGAAAATGAGTGAACTTAGCAAGGGTTACAACATAGTTGGACTTTCTCAGGTGATTAATGTGGATTAAAGTTTCGTTTATACCAAAAAACAACCATAAGACCTCATGATCTTCTTATTGTTCATGATTCATACTTCTCTATGCACATGTCTACATACATATGTAACATATAATTGAGTATCTACATACACTGTAAGGAATATGAGTGCTCTACATATTGATTAGATGTGATTTTTTTTTCTTTTTGTAGGGTACTATGGTTGGCCGAGGGATTGTAGAATTTTGTGATGGAGCACCCCCTGTAAGAATTGATTTTTGAAAACACTTATCTTGAATGTAGTTTTCAGTTAATCACCTCATTAGTTGGCATCCAATGTAGTCTTTATTTTCTCTTTTTTTCTCTACAAGATGCTGTAGTTTTATGTTTCTTCTCTCTTTTACTTGTTGCCAAGTTTCTTTTTTCTTCTAATTAAATTAAAATTTAACATACATACGAATAACTTTAGCCTATTCTGTATCAGGTGAAGAATTTCATATCATTGGCAGGCCCCCATGCTGGTATTGCTTCAGTTCCATTTTGTGAGGTGAGTGCTCTCCTTCATGATATAACGTCCCACTACTTATTGCATTCTTTATTTGTTATAAGGGTGATATCAGACTATTAATGCAGAGTCTGGTATGACACATTATGTCCCTATTTTGCAGCATAGTCTGGTATGCTTTCTTGTTGATATTTTAATCGAGCTGGAGATTTACAGCAAGTTTGTTCAGGTACAAAATTCTTTCCCAACTCTTAAATCTTCTCATTGCAGCCAAGTTTATTCGATGGGAAGAAGGAATAGCAATATACTTCAGATGATATGAACAATGATTGTATCATCTCAGCTATGAGATACCCTCTATCTCAACTCCTTTGCTACCCTTCCTGCTGGACCAATACAATTTGCTTTTCATGTTTTGCTTATTAAAGCTGGATCTAAACAATCTTGAATTTGTATAAATTGCAGGAACACCTGGCTCCTAGTAATTATGTTAAAGTCCCTACTGTAAGTGTAGTTCTTAACTTAAAAGATCTTTTATTCCCTATTCGCCTATATTTCTTCTTAACTCTTTCAAAATGCATGTACACTTGAATTTTTCTGCCTTCTGTATTTTACTTTTAGTCTTTAACTACTTCAAAGTTAGAGGTTACAATTAATATTCATTCCCTTTCTTCAGGACATTCCTAAGTATCTTAAAGGATGCAAATTCCTTCCAAAACTCAACAATGAAATCGTGGCTACAAGAAATTCCACTTACAAAGAACGGTTTGCCAGCCTGAATAATTTGGTGCTTATCATGGTAGTAACATTTCTCTTCCAACTTATGATCAGTTATCTGTAACTTATCTTTCCAGTTTGCTGGCACTAATCTCTTCTTCACACATATGGCCAGTTCGAGAAGGATGCAGTTTTGATACCTAAAGAAACTTCCTGGTTTGGTTATTATGCAGATGGGTCTTATGATATTATCTTGCCTGCACAAGAGGTAAACCTGCTTTCACCCTCCTAGTCTTAGGTAGTGATCCAATTTAATTTTGACAGCATAGTTATTTTATTTACAGACAAGGCTGTACATCGAAGACTGGATAGGGTTGAAAACCTTGGATGAAGCTGGGAAAGTGAAATTCATAAATGTTTCTGGTGGTCATCTTGAAATCTCTGAAAGTGATATGAGAAAGTACATACTGCCTTACTTGAAGGACCAAGAATCTGGAGAGATGACAATGTCAGAAAATCCATTGTTTGGATGGTTTTTGACAATCTACCACTGGTTTATGAATCTATTTGGGTTTAATGAGGATCAACTATTGCAGCTTGCTATGTACTGAAAGAATATTAAGATGTGGTGTTTATTCTTGCCACACTGCATTCTGTGTAACGTGCTTTGATTATTTAGCAATATGAGATTAAATTAGGTGCATAATCTTTTAATTTGTGAGGGAATTTGTTATTTATTCACAGCAAATATGGATAATCTGGTACAGTAAAAAAGTGGAATTTTTGGATTAAAAAAAAAAAGAAAAAAAATTTGTTTAACTTGTATTTTTAAAGTACGTTAAAAATATAATAAATATAATTTTTTATAATTAATTATATATAAAAAATTATAAAAATTAATATTTATTTTAACAATATTAATATGTAGAGGATTTTAATTAAATAATTGATTAATTCAAAGCTAACACTTACTATTTTTATGCAAATTAATTGTGAAAAAATGTATTAATTATATCCCTTAACTTGTGCATAAGGATAGAGGGTAAAAAAAACTCAGAAATTAGCATAAATTCTGGTAAATACAGATAGAATTTAGTCTCAAAGCAATAGACATTTTTATGATTCTATAGAAAATGTTGTCACAATGAATACGGATAAAAGAAATACTAATGAGGTATATAGATTTAGATCAGTCCCCAGGTAAAAGATTTCTTACAAAGAAGGGGAAAGAGATTCATTCTTGAACCTAAGACAAACACTCTAGAAAGTAGAAGTAGAAAACACAAAAAAATACTAATTGGTCCTGCTTTGATGGATCTCTTAGGCAGAAATTACAGAGACCATAAAATCTTCTAATGGGATATGATATTCATCTTCCAAACATGAAATGTGTTGCCTTCCTTCATTACAAGGAAGGTTCTGCTTGGTGGTGTTCAAGGTTGCGAAGTACTATCTTTGCAAAGATCTTAGCCCCCATGGGGGCAGTTGCAGCTGCAGCTGCAGCACGTAGAATCCGTGCTGCTCCAGCACTCTGCATAAGGCTTGCATGGTGCACAGCATGTCGACCACCAGGAATGGTGAACTGCAGTTAAAAGATTCAGAGACTTTAAGAACTTGTTTTAATTAGCAATCTATTTTATGCCTCAAGAATAGTACCAAGGGACCTTTTAATCATAGTATATAGGACTTCAGAAAACAGGAGAAAGGTCATGTGTGTGGTACCTGGAGTAGAGCAAATGCAGCACATGCCTTGAGTATAGGATAAGGGTTTCTGAGCATGGAGATAAATCTTCCAATTTCAGCTCCGCTAAGGAACAGAGGAGATATATTCAGTTAAAAATAGCATGATTATACATACAAACAGGAAGATATGTGGTGGAACAGTTTGTAACAATTATAAATTAGTTAACATATGACTTGTTTACAACTTGCTTGATTTTTTTATATTCAGTTTGGGATGATTATAAACACATCATATGATTCAAACAAAGCAGAACTCAAGAAAATCAGCATTATTTATATCGCATTCAAGCCTGAATACAAGCAGAACATTTATGAGACAAAAGGAAAAGAAGAGGAAACCTGCATCTCAGATGTCCTGCTTCTTGAATACGAGCTCTTTCTGTTACTTGTGCTAATGCTGCTGGAGCTGATGAAGCAGCAGCTGCTGCAAATGCTTGTGGATCATAGAAAGTATGAACAAAAGCTTCAATGTGCTTCAATGCCATTCTTCTAGCCCCATCTAAGCTCACACTCTTTGATGTGCTTTCTGACAAAGGTCCCATTGGTGCAATCTCATCCATTCTGACAAAAATAATCCAACAAGAAAAGTGAACACATTGATCATCCCTGCCAAAACAGTTCTCACAGGCTTCCCACGAGAAAATTCAAGCTAAAAAAATTTCTCTGAAACATTAATCATGAAATCACAAGCCACTTATTTCCAAGATATTCAACACACATCTTTTAAGGAAAATATGGGCCTCCTGCTTCCGGATGATATCTCACAAAAATGTAACATTTTGAGGTTAAGAATATAGTTTAATGGGTGTCCACTACAGAAAATGTGGCTTGTTCTCTGAACCCTTTGGCCGACCAATTATGGGAGGTTCCTACAGAAGTATTACTTCACAATTTTGGGAGGCCAGTTGGCTTAATTTCTGGCTTACCAACTTTTTACTTATTTAACCAGGGTTGGAATAAGAGAAACCAATAATCTCAAAATGAGATATGAGGGAAAGTGATAAAATATTGCGGATTTATCTTAAACTTTATTCTCCACAATTTCTGAAACTAGCTTTTAATGTTTCTCAGACTGAAATCACTTCATCAATTAGGAGTCAGGGCATAATCTTAAACATTCAAGGTGTTGCAACATAGGGAAAAGCCATCATTTTCATACACATTGTAGCCAGCTGAAATTATTAATTTACGTATCAATGACAAACTCACTACAAAAAAAAAAAAAAAAGAAGAAGAAAAACACGATAGTTTTCTCAACAGAAAAGACAAGATAGCCTTACAAAATCTTTTCAAGTGAACAAGGCAGAGAAAAAGGCATGCAGAAATAAGAGCACCAAATAGCCCAAAGTTATAAAATAAGGCCACAACAAAATACCTTCCATCAAACATATAAGCTAGTGCCAATGCAGCCATGAAACGTGCCATCTTTGATACTGATGAAGCACAAAGATGAACAAGTGCTGGAACTCCCCCTTCTTCCACTATTCGGAGAGCATTAGCAGGGTTAAAAGCAAGGTTCCAAAGAGCACCGGCAGCAGTCTCATGGACATCCTGAAATAAAATGTATATGATAAGGATCAACTCGGGAAGGCTCATGTGCAAGGAAAAAAGAAATACTCTACTTTTTTAGGGTGGCCTTTGAAATACTTACTTCAGCATCAGAGCGAGCAAGTGCAATAAGTGGTGCAACACCTCCTTCTCGTCCAATTGCAATGCTATAAAGATAAAATATATTTGATTACATCCTAGCATACAATAATAAAAAATATCTTTACAGCAAAGAGAATTAATCTCTCATGCGTATGAGGAGCACAATGAAATGAAGAATACATTGACAAGTAAAAATATGTAACAGCTGGGAGAAATCATCTGATCCAGTTCATTAAAAATATAAGCAGCCCCTCATGTCTGCAATGAACATTCAGTTCTCATCCATCATGCTCCACTGCTTTGGTTAGGCCAAACATTGATAACAGTGAATCATTAATTGAAAGGTACTATAATTGATAGGGCATAGGCTCCTATCAAGTTAAGCCTCATTTTCCAAAGCACTGGAAACCCCCTGAGGGACAAAGTTGAGAATTCTTGTGATCCAAATTTTGCCACTTCATAGTTTTATTCTTGTATTAGTAAATCTTGTGCGTGTGTGTGTGTGTGTGTGTGTATCCATGCCCACATGTAAAAATCATAAATATACCTATTTGCTTCAGATACAGACAATCCCCAAAGAGCACCAGCTGCTCTCTCTTGAAGACCTGGGGAGGCATTTGAACATGACTGTGCAAGAGCAACCTACATAAACACAAATGACCTTAGTTCTCATAAATGTACCATTGCCAAAAGTAAGCATTACAAAGAGTAAAAGTGTAAAACACTAGACAAGGTAGCTTTCATCATACCAATGCCTCTACCCCACCAGCTGCTGCAATTGCCTCTCGGTTTCTGTCATCAAATGACAAATTCCACAATGCACCAGCAGCTTCTTGCCTGTTTTCATCAGCAGATATCATTTTAGATGTGCAACCCATTGGGGGAACAATATAATTTCTCATGTGGAGAAAAAGTAAGGTCCACAAATTTTAGCTGATTGAGATTCTCCTATATAAAACGATTTTCCCCCAGACTGACTTGGGAAAGTGCACCCAAATATCCTCTTCAATTTAACAAGAAAACATATGCATAATATCAAAATTCCAAAACAAGAAAAAAAAGAAAAAAAGGATAAAACTTATAAGTGAGAAAAGGAAAATAACTGGTATAAATATGATCAGATAAATGGCTGAAAGGATTCTAATGAATAGACTTGACAGAAGATTCAAGAAAGAGGAACAAGGACAAAGAGCTTGGTTTAAATTCAAGATGATAAATACCTGACACCTTCATGAGGAGAACGTGTAAGTTGAACAAGAGCTTCAAGAGCACCTGCCTCTTGTCCAACAGCAGCATTGTTGCTATTGCTATCTCCGTGGGCAGCTAAATTTGCCAAGGCACGAGCAGCCTAGCGTGTAGCAAAGATGAAATTAATTTATTTGCAACAACTTAAATAACCTCACCAGATGAAGGGAGGGAGAGAGGGTGGAGAGACAGATGGCAAATTCAATAAGCACATTACCATCTTTGGAATACTCAATGATTAAGAGCATTAAAATTTTCAGAAAACAAGTGGCATAAGTATCATTACTAATTCAGTGAACTAATGTACATCCAAATCCACAACAATAAAGCATTTCAGACAATGCATACTTGAGAATTTAAAAATATGCAGATGCTCTGTAACAAAACAGATTCAATTGATTTTTATTAAGAAGGAATCCACCACTTCTATCAATCTGAAGTTTGATTACTGTTAAAATATTATGACCACACTATAATCAAATATCCTCAATGATTTGTGAATGGCTTTGCTCAGTTTTTGTCAAGTTAACAAAATAATATCCCAAAATTAGAAAACCTAGTGGCCATTCAAATCATTCCAAAAAAAGGTGTGGACAGAATCCACTCCAATCTCCATTTATCCAGCATGTGACAAAAAAATAGTATCCTGGAGCTTGCAGAGTTGGGATGCAGAATCCAAATTTCCATCTTAATTAATGGGAAGTAGCAGTACCTGCTCTTGCACTCCCTCAAACTTGCAGTTACGTGCAAGCATCACCAAAGCATGTACCCCACCTGCCACTGCAACTTCCATACTACACTTGTCATCAGCTGCCAAATTTGCCAAGGCACCAGCTGCACGTTCCTAAAAACACAAAAAACAAGAAGTTATGAATAAACCAACAAGTTTAACAGCAATCTTTATCACAGGCAAATAAATTTGGAGTATGATAATCAAAAGAGTATGCAAAAAAATGCATTGCAGTTAAAAAGAAACATACAAGAACTCCATCACCACCAGTGGACCATTTGAATATAAGATCAACCAAAGCTTTCACTCCACCAGCCTCAGCAATGGCACCCTATTTTATTTAGAAGAAGAAAAAGACAGTACACAAAAAATGTGATTAGAATTAGAAAGCGAGACTGGAGAGTTTATACAATGCGATGATATAAACAGATGGAAAACAAATAACCTTGTGCTCTTCTCCAACAGAAAGATTCCATAGCCCTCCAGCTGCCTCTTCAGCAACCAGCCTGTTCATAGACCTTGCCAACCCAGCAAGGATATCGATTCCTCCTTCTTCAGCAACAGCTTTTGCAACATTGGCATTAACAGACAAATTTGCAATAGCCTACACAATTTAAGATGTTCAATTTATTAACCTAATTCAACACTTGCACTTGAAAATCAAGTTAAATGTGTTGGACAGTAAACAAGTAACCTTTTGAGTCAACATACTAGGTGAATGATAATAATATGAGCAAGAGAACTGTCATAAACAATGCATAACCTTGTTTGCACCATTAATGTTTTACAGAACTATTTAGAAGACAAACGGGTCTCTCAGTAGATGTGATACCTTTGCAGCCTCAGCCTGAAGCCCTTCTCGCCAAGATTTTGCAAGCTTTAGAAGAAGACGGATCCCACCATCACGCATGACTGCTTCAGCCCTTCCACGATCTATGCTGGCATTCTCATCATCAATAACAACAAAGGTTGCTAGTCCAGTTGCAGCCCTTTCTTGAACATCTTCTTGTGCACTGTGCATTAAGGTGAGCAACAGTGCTGCCCCTTGCTTCAGCCAGAAATCATCCAGACCCTGTGGATTGCTCTCAGCAGTACGCAAAAGGGTGTGGGACAGGATCCATTCAAGCCAAGTCATGATCTCATCTAGGTTTCTATCATTGGTTTTTGAATTCCTCCAATCCAAAAGCAGATTCTTTCCTTTCATCGTAGTGTCGACAAATAAAGAAGATATTCCTTTCGAAATATCAGCAAATAGAGCAAGTAATAATTTGCCTTTGTTTTTACCAGTGCTGAAGCTTGTGTCTTCTTCAAGAGCTGGACAATTCAAAGCAAACAAAACCTTCAAGCTCTGGGACGAAGATAATAATCTAGAAACAACAGTTGGACCAATACCAGTTCTTGAAACATCTAAGCCAGCCAATTTAGGCAGCTTGTGCCAACTATTTGAAACCACACTCCAATCAATATTGGATGATCCAGCCACTGAGAGGAAACAAACAGACACAACATTTCCCAAGGCTGCCTCATCCACATTTAAACAGTCCAGGAATCCAATATCGACCAGATTTGGACAATGCTTGGCCAAAGCATTGATGGCCTCAGTATTAACATCCCTTATCCCAGACAACCTAAGTTTCTTCAACTTTGGACAGCAAAATGCTATTGCTTTTATAGCATCACTAGTGATCCTCTCACAAAAATCTGGCCCAAGCTGAAGGCTTTCCAAAGCCTCATGCCGAGCCACAATCACAGACAGAGTAGCATCAGTTATCTTTCTGCAGTAATCACCGCTTATTTCACGCAAATTCCTAGCTTGAAGATGAATTATTGCATCAGCAGACTCTGCCCCACGAAACCTAAGCTTACAAAGATTCACGCATCTAGAAGCAAGTGAAACAGCTATTGCCACATCAAATTTGTGAGCACGAAGATCCAATGAACTCCATAAACACTGAGAAGCACCCAAAACCCTCCAAGTCGTACATGTTGATGACAAGCTTGCCCTGTCCCGGTAATTCAAACATGAAAATAGCTGAATCACTGTATCATCAGGCAAGCTTGTCCAATCAACAGCTTCATTCACCTCCAGACCTATAAAGTCCTCTTCAATTTCTGGGTAACTTGCTGACACAACCTTCCCCTTCTTTATCACCTTCCGCCGAACCCTACGACTCATAGCTTGATCAGACTAAGAATGCCAATATACTAATATCCTTGAACCTCAAACACCCAGCTCCTAGTATCCATATACATACACGCTTCAAGCTCAAATACCCAATTCAGAAAACTACTAAACAGACCCAAAAAGTACAGACTTTCACCTCTAAAACCCTAACCCTCGAACAAGCAATGGAATTGAATGTCTATCCAAAAAAAGAACAAAAAAAAAAAAAAAAAAAAAGACGATAATATTAAAAAAAGAAAAACGAAAAAAGAATCTAAAGCCTCCAATATCAAAAACCCAATAAAATATCGAATGAAAGCTGCACTGCTGGAAGGATTTCTCAATCCCAGACCGGATAGCTCAGTTCTTCCCAGGTTTCTCTGTAAACCCTCAAATCTTCTTTGGATAAAATGACTTTCATTTTCTAATGTAACTGAATTGAAGATGGTCCAATGGACCTACCATGAATGAGATAGAGAAATATTGTCAGAGAATGAAGAAGAGAGACAAAGCTAAGGAAGCGTCGGAGAGAATTCAGGTAAGCAGGCATATGAGAGATGAGATATAGCAAAGCCAAACCCTCAAGGCAGGCAGCATATGTCAAAATTCTAATTTTTTCGTTTTTCTTGTGCACCATACAGGTTCTACATGAAATTTTACAGCACATTGCAATGTGGGGAATCCCGCAAGGTCGGTATGGAACTATACCCCAAATTGTATCATCTGCCACACCTACTCCATATATACATATGGTACTTGCATTGTTATGCTTGAATATTTTTGTTTGTAAAAATAAAATTTTCTTTGTTACAACTTCCAAGTCTCATCATGGGGTCAAGCAGAATTGCTCAAACCTTGCGGTTTGAGGTTTTGAATTTTATTTAGTTTAGTTAAATTTTATACCAATAATTTTGTGGCAAAAAGTACGTGCAATATGACCTAATATAAATTCCAAAACCATAATTCTTTAGGGAGAACCCTTCAATTCAATGTGAGGACTTTCTCTTCCAAAATTAATAGTCAATTTATTGCAATTTAACTCAAATTAAATTGTAAAACAATATTTTCTTTTGCATTTGATCCATTAAGCCGAGTGATTTTTATCACTTGTTAAAATGCAACCCTCTTCTTTGAGGTTGGTTCAAGCCCCCATAATATCTTGTTCAAAAAAAAAAAAAAACAGTATTTTCTTTTGTATGATTTATAATTAGTTCAATGAATAATATTCAAGTATATATAATATGTTACATGTTGTCACATAAATTATCAATCCATTGATATAGAAGACAAATGATATAAATTGTAAAATTATTCATATTAAGCATATTATATACTAGTAGAAATGTTTATGTAGAAGGAAGATCATGTCATTTGATATTGTTTATTATCATTTATGTTTATAAATAAAGTCTTTTATTGGACAAAATATGATATTTGATTTTTTTCGTATACATAATATTTTTATTTTGTTCTTGCTTTTCAAATTTTTTTTTAATGGAGAGTGGGGCAACATTATTATTATTTTTTTAACTATATATGTAATGTTCTTTCCTTGCTCAAATTTTCATGAATAGGATCACTTTGTTTTTCAATTTGTTTATATACGAATGATGTATTTTAAATTGTAAGAAGATATAAATTTTTTGTTTGGAATAAAGGCAGGTAAGTGGACCTTATTATTAACTTTAATTTTAAGGAATTAGAACATAATAATATGAATGTAACAGTAGAACATTCTAGTTTCATAAATCTAAATTCTCTCTTCCCATAAAAAAAATCTAAATTCTATCTGAGCTATTACTCTATTACTCTGCTTGCAGAAAATAAAGAAGAAATAATTCAAGGGAGTTTGAGTTTTTTGTTTTTTTTTTGCCCAACAAACAATAGACAATTGAAGGGAGATTTTATTTATTTATTTGAAAAGGGTAATTTTTTTTTTATTTTAATTATACAATGGGAAGCAATTATCTCACATCTCTTATGCCACATCACTCGCATGTTATGCGATTCGAACTCAAAATCTTTTATTTTCAACGAAATGAGATGACAACTGAACTATTTAGGTCATTGATAATAAATAATAACTTTTAGAGATTTAGGGCAAAGATCCCGAACCCGCTGGCAATTGGATCACTAGTCACCAACGAGGGGTTGGATCAAGTGGTAAGCAGCTTGTTCCCACTTAAGCTCGAGGCCTTGTGTATGCAGCAACTCCCGTTGGGAGACTCACCCACCATTTTCAAGTGCGCAACGCGGGTCGAATCCGAATTAGTCAGGTCGAAACCCCAGACGAGAAACCAAAAAAATTGGATCACTAGTCAGGTCTCAGGTGACCGACAGCTCTGTTGGCCCAGGTTGTACAATTGAAGAGAGATTGAAGGTCCAAACAACCTATTTGGACTTTGGATAAGAACATGGGCTGGATTATTTAGAAGCCCACAAAGGAATATTTGGGTAAAGTTAAAACGTCCCGTAGTTTCCAATCCAATATATATGGACCATTTTCCGAAAATCTTAATGGACTGAGCCATCTAACTTTATTGATAATTTGGGCCTGTTTAATTTTAAATCACTGGTTCAAATAGCTGTCACAGCCCAAAAGAGCTAGAGGGGCAATTGGGTAAAGGCTGGAAAAAAACCAAAAGAAATAGTGGGCTGCCAACCACGGCTCACAAAGTTTAATCTGCAGCCCAAGAACCTGAGAAGTGGCAGAAACCTTAACATTAGAAAACATGTTCAAGAAGAAACAAGTTTAAGATTTCAACTAATTATCATAAAAATGGTTTAAAATTTAAACCTATCAATCTTTTAGAATATTTAAAATATCTTTAAAAATTAAAATATCAGTTTTAAAAAATATATTTAACACTTTTCAAAAAAAATTAAAAATTACCAAAACTGGTTTGCTAAGACTTCATTTAATTCAGTATGGTTGTGGTTTTAAAAAATTTAGAAACCTAAAATAAAATTAAGTAATTTTATAAATTAATTAAGTTCAGATTTTTAGATATTTATTTTAAAATTTTATACTCAATAAATTGAAAATTTTTAGTTCTTATTTTAATTTTTAATTTTAGTTTTTTATTGTTAGTTTTGTTTGTTTGAATTTTAAAAACTATAACAAAAAATTTAAAACCACGACTATACTAAATATAGCTTAAAAAATTGGACATAAGTATATATTTTTAATAAAGAGCATTGCTATGTCCCACTGATAATACAAGCACTTTTTTCCCGTTTTGTTGCATAGTGCCCATGCCTCATGGCCTCTATGTGCTATATGTTATGTGCATTGTGCAGTGCACTATTTTCTTTTTTTGCATATATGTTAAAAAAAGAGAGGAAATTACATTGCATAAGAAAAAAAATATATTGAAAAAGTATATTTCATAAAAAAAATTGGAAAAAAAAGATTTAATATAATAAGAGAAATTAAAAATGAAGGTCTACTTATTGAAATAAAAGTTTATACTCAATCTCATTTCAATTTTAAGCATTATAAATTTATCTCTATATTTATATATTATATAAAGTGTCCCCTAAGCAACAATTGGGGATTAAATTTTGTTATTTTGTTAAAATTGTAAAATTTATCTATTTATATATAATAAAAAATAGAGAATCTTCTTTTACGGTCCTGACCTATAAAATAAAAATTGTCTAATGGGAGAGGCACCCAATATCAAGAGACTCAATTTTTATAAACGGTTAATGTTTTACAGTTTAAATTAATCCAAATTGTAAAACACTTTTTTGCATAAAATATTATTGTATACATTAATTACGACATGCATTTAATAATGGATTGGAAATAGAAAAAAAAGTATGGGTGCATTTTATATTAATTACTTGCTCAAACTTGCTACATATTCCTAATTTATATCCATTTATTTTATAGATTATATAAAATGCTGCTTCATGTATTAATTAAGATATGCATTTAATGATTTAACAACTTGATATGGAGGATTTCACAAAAAAAAAAAAAAAAAAAAAAAAGGAGGCATGATGGTACTCTCTATATTAATACATGAGGTGTGGTAATTAGGGTATGCAAAATTAAGATCAAAGAAAGGAAGAAAGATGTAAGAGAGTATGGAAAGCAAAAGATGTTAAATATTTAAAAATTCAATCAAGATATGAAAAATGTAATCTCTGTCAAACTTATTAAATTATTGTTGATAATAAAATATTAATAGACATATAACTAATAATGTAATATATAATGATAATTATTGTATTATTTTAATATTGAAATTACTCTCAATGCTACATCTATCTACCTATCCATGCCTTTTTTCCAGTTGAATCATCCTTGGTTTTGGCACTAGATTTAATAAGTAGTTACATTAATAATAAATTTGCTCATTCGATATTCGTGTTACTTCCATTTGTATTCAAATATTGATCATTAGTTCATAAATTCAAGCTTTTCGAGTTTATTTATTGGAAATGTCACTCACTCATCTAGAAGGAGTCATTAACAGTACATTCAAATGATCAACTAAGTTAGGCTTTTTTACAGCTTATGTAGTTAATTATATAACACAAAAGTTGGGTTATTTAAGATGGAGGATCTCACTTGGCCTTATAGCAATACTGACACTTTTCATGAGAATGAAAGTAATTCTTCTTCCCAAAACACCTAAAAGTTTAATTGAGCATGGGAAAAGAAAGAAATGAAAGATACCCCTCATCAAAATTAGAGGAACTGATAATGTTAATATCGAGTTTCAAGATACTAGTGAATTGGCTAATTCCATCAAGCATCCATTTAGGAACATGCTTGAGAGAAGAAATATACCAATATTAGTAATGGTCATCTTCATGCAAACATTCAAAATCCCAATGGGCATGAATTTCATTCTCTTCTACACTCTAGTGTTGCATTGAAGCTTAGGATTTAAAGTAAATTTTTCACTCTACTACTCAATTGTCTTAGAAGCTGATATGGTTGGATCTACCTCTATCTCTATTACTATAATAGATCAATTGAAGAGAAAACTTTTACTTATCATTGGTAGAATTCAAATGATTATATGTCAAGTAAGATATCTGATATTAATTCATAAATGCATAAAATAAGAATTAGATACTCATATTAAAAAGTTCAAAAATTCAAAGTTATTAATATCTATTTTTGAAAAAGATTATGGTTGCTATAATCTTAAGACTCAAGTTTGGGGACAATCATTCTCTATCCAAGGGTTATTTAGCATTGGTGGTGGTGGTGCTTTACCTTTGGTTTTAGCTTTTGGATGGTGATGAGAATCTGTAGGTGATAACGTGTTGGATGGGATATTTACATCAGAAACACAATTAATGACAAGGCATAAAAGTAGTTATAAACTTTCAATTTACTCTCATAATAGCTCAAAGCTCCTTTTCCATGCTCTACACACTAAAGTTCAATATCTTCTTGTTTTTCACTAATTGTAATATTGTGATAACCTTATTCATCTATATGTTGGTGTTTGAAACCAAGGGAGTTCCAATTGACAAGACAATGTTTTTATGAAGAAAGCATTGATGTGGAAAGAGAATAGTCCTTGCATCTTCAAAGATCACTCGAAGTATTCATAATGAGAGTGTTGTTCTATTATCATCAAGTAGTTAGGAAGTTATCTTCTTGCATTGAGATTGCTTTAATTATTTTAGATATATAATACTGTAATTTCACTTAAAAAGAAGGCGTGTACGGAAGGAAAATATTTGAATTCTCATAAGGATATATTTATTTGGTTGAATGAAATGATGGCTTTGAAAATTCTTTTTAATATGTAATCTACAACTACATCACTTATGTTGATAAAATAACTAGATTATGTTTTTCTTGATTAAATTTCATATTAAAAGAGTATTAAAGGATCAAAGTGAGGATATGTAAGTTTGAACTGGATAATGAATATCTAAGTACTAAAATCATTTTGGCTCATGAAAAAGTAATTTTATGATTTTTTTTTTGGCATTTAATTCTTTTGGTACTTATGAGTTATGAGCAATTCTTTTTTTATCATATCTACTCATATTGTTTGTAGTAAAAGTTTATCAATGTTGTTATTACGATAACTATATTGTTATAAAGGAACTAAGTAGATGTATTAAAATACTCAAATATATGTATTTAAACTCACTATTTATGAGAAACTACTCGATAAAAAGAAAAAATCTCTTTGTGGTATGTGTTCATAATTATCATCTAACACGTCTTTTTTATTTTATATAATTATATATATATATATTAAAAATCTAGATGTTATTGGTGTTTTGGTTGATATTCAAACTTCATAAGAAAAGCAAGCAAACAGTAACGATGTTACTTGCATGCAACTATGTGTTAAAGATAAAAAATCATTCACATTTTGATTTCTTTTGTTTTAAATATTTATTTCAATTCCATTTTTATTTAGTAAAATAAAATGCTTAATGGATTAATATTAGATAATTGTATTATAAATAAATCATTTTTTTTATTAACAATAGTTTCATTGTCAAGCTCTTAATCTAAAAAATTTTATATGATTGATAATATTGTCAAAATATGTCACTTGAAAGAGGTACCAAATAATATATAAATTTATAATAAAATGAAATAAATGTATTAAACAAAGTCTAAAACTATAAATAAAAAAAAGATTGAAATATAAATAAGGCACAAATAATGCACAATTAACACACGTGCTTAAAATATAGTTAGAAATTAAAAAGAAAAACTAATATTCTAGAAGAGGAATAAGAAGTAACACATGTACTTAAACACACAAGTAATGCACATATAATGCACAATTAATGCAAATATTGTTAGAAATTAAATAAAAAAAGTTTATAGTAAAGAAGAAAAAGAAGAAATCAAAAAAATATTGAAACACACAAGCAATAGACATGATTAATGCACATACTTAAACACATAAGTAATGCACGAATAATGCACGATTAATGCACGTGCTCAAAATCTAGTTAGAAATTAAATAAAAAAACCTTCTAGTGAAAAAAGAAGAAGAAATCAAAAAGAAATTTCAACATACAAGCAATACGCAATTAACACACATACTTAAACACATGCGATGTACAAATAATGCACAGTTAATGCACATGCTTAAAAATCTAGTTATAAATTAAAATAAAAAAAAAAACTTATAGTTAAAAAGAGGAGGAAGAGGTCTTGAGAATAGTAAGAGATCATGTCTTTAGTGGCTGTTGGTGTGGCCAAGGCTTTTATTGCTCTTATTGCATAAATTGTTGCTACTATTGACAAGGGCAAAAAATGTGCCATTAAAACCAAGACATGCATTATTGTTGTTGTTGCTACTACTGACAAGGCCAAGGAGTGGGTTGTTGCTACTGTTGGCAAAGTCGGTTGGAGGGTAAAACAGTGTAAATGTGGCTTCTATGTGCTTCTTACAAGCATTGTTACCATTATTTATTACTTGCTCTTTGATTATAACATTGGAAATTCAAATACTTCTCCATAATGTTTTAGCATTTTAATGTTAATAAAATGCTACTAAAGAATTTTATTAGGGTTTTAGTTGAAAATTTTGATGTAAAAAATATTCAATGTTAAATATTAAGATTAATTTTTGTAAATTTAAGTTTTTGAATCTTAAATATTTGTTGATGTCAAAAACTTATATGTTCTTTCATATAATATGAAACTAGTATGAGTATATACCCTTAAAACTTTTCGCATATAAAAAAATAATTTATAAAGCTTTAGAAACTTAGGATCCTTCCAATAGTGGTTTAGAACTGAAAATTGTTTCAATAATTTACATTGAAAAAAAGAAGTTCTGTGAATAATTTAACTTCAAATTTTATT
>BPVZ01000002.1:6078393-6092145 GCA_020521535.1 Rubroshorea leprosula | reverse complement strand
AAAAAAAAAAAAAAAAATCTATAAATATCATCAAAGAAAAAGGAAAGGTGAAACATCAAATACAAAGTAATTTAAAAATGATTTTGTAGGGATGATATGCTAACCATGAGAGTTGCATTTAACTGCAACTTAAAGAAAACCAATAGATATTTAAAATCTTAAGGTGCTATTTATATTTTTTACAAGTATAGGGTGCTCATTAGAAATTTTTCAAAAGACCAGGGGGGCTGTGGCCCCTCCTGGTCTATATTTGGTTCTGCCACTGCCTCCTATTTAGATCCTTACAATGACAAGTGAGAGTTTTTTCCCTTTTTCCCCCTTTCTTCTTTTTACTTTTACCAGTTCAAGCACTCATTCTAACTGTGTATAATATAAATGCAGGCAACACTGCAACCCACATACCTTGTTGCTAATGAGCCAGATGATGACAATATCTTACGGACACGTACATATGATGTTAGCATCACGTATGATGATATATCACTAACTTTTTGCACTTATAAAGACTTCTGTGACATGCACGCATGTTTTCACTTCAATATTCTTACAAGCCAATAGTTATCCTTCATCATGTGATCACTTTTAACATTCTACTTTTGCCTCATAATCCAGCTATGACAAATACTATCAGACTCCTCGTGTCTGGCTTACTGGTTATGATGAGGTATCTATGGATCATCTTCTCACTTCCTAGGGTGCTAAAATTTTATCTTGCTAGCTTTTGAGGATCATAGATGATTCTAATTGGCAGAAATTCTTATTATTAGGGAGTTACTTTTCATCTCACACTTGTTGAACTAATTGATTTCTCTGTGAACTGGTTTGTAGTCAAGGATGCTTTTACAACCAGAGCTTGTGCTGGAAGATGTTAGTCAGGACCATGCGCATAAAACGGTACCCTTTCTAGATTTATGTAAACCAGGTTTCTGTATTTTATTAGTGCAAAGTGATTGCTGCTTTTCTTCTCTCTCCAGTCTATGTTGTCAAGCAATTTCCAATTTATTTGAGTTATCTAATACTTCCATTAGTTACAATCTACCAGCCAGATTTACTTTTGACTATAATTCAAGTACTCCCTTCCAACTCAAATATGGGTGTGACACATCTTGCTATACCTTTTGGAGTTATCAATGAGTTGGAAATGAACTCCTATCTTAATTTCTAATTTTCTCCTTTGTTTTAATGTTGCCAGTCTCTGTACACGTGCAATTTCATATGTGCATTTTCCTGAGGGTGTAAATGTAATGCAATTTTTTACTTTTAATAACAGTTACATTGTTGTTAATTACTGGGATACAGGTTACCATTGAGGATCATCCCCACTTACCTGGGAAGCATGCTTCTGTTCATCCATGTCGTCATGGGGCTGTGATGAAGAAGATCATTGATGTTCTGATGTCACGTGGTGTGGAACCGGAAGTTGACAAGTAATCCTATCTCTCTCAAGATTTACCAACTCTTCATTTGACCCCTTTTTTCTTTTTTTCATTGGAGGGAACATTCACGGATTAATATATGCTAGTTTTATTTTCACAACTCTATCTGAATTGAACAATGATAGAGTTTTAAGAGGCCAATATATAAGCAGATTCTCTTACTACCTGCACGTGCATGCTTATGTGTATATATAGATGTGAGTGAATATTATTACATATTAAATAACCATTTCCTTGTAGTTTTAGATGGTTGACTATGTCTGATACTATGGGAACTAGGAACTGTAGTTTCACTCTTACTAGGTAGCAGGCTATCAGTTAATGAATTATTTGCTTGACAGTGTTGTTCTGGAATTTTTGCTAAGCATTTCTGTCTTGTACTGTTACAGGTACCTTTTCTTATTCTTGAAATTTGTTGCGTCTGTGATTCCAACAATTGAGTATGACTACACTATGGACTTTGATCTTGGAAGCTCTAGCAATTAATTCAAGGTAAATAACAAAAGAAGAATTTTTTTTTTTTGGGCAGTCTTAGAACATGACGCATTTGCTCAATTTTTCATTTTCAATGGTAAGAAAAGAATTTATCACGAGGACTAAACTAAACCCCAGATGGGGGGTTGGCCTGGGGCTATCCCCGTAACCAAGGGTCCCTTTTTTATGGTCCAGTACAGACGGCACTGGACTGTAACAAAGGGAACTCTTAAATATATTACTGAAAAACTTTCTTGGTATTGGTTGAAACTCTCAGTCAGATGATATTTCATCATTTTATTCAAAATCAGTTAGGGGTAAAGAATAATTACATTAGGATGTTATCTTTCTCAATTTGTGTCTGATATCCTGCGCTGCTTCACCTTATTATGTGGTAGGATGCAGATATTGTCTTATTTAGTCAAGTGATAATTTCCTATTCCATATCATCCAATGGTTTAGCTTCTTCGGTGGTACTACTAGCTTTAAAAAGATGCATGCTGCATGCACAAGGTCAACAGAAACACTGATAATACTGGAACTGCATGATCTGATACTTGGTGTTCATAACCACTCAGGTACACAATACTTGTACATACAACCCTAAATGTTTATCTCGTGATGGTTCTCTATGAATGTCGGTGTTTATGGAGAGACTGGAATGCTGCACCTGTGGTTCGGCTGATCAGACATTAAAGTCTGTTGATAACCATTGCACTGCCTGTCAATGATGCTCTGCCGGACTATGATGAATTTACTACCTGTTTATTGTTTAATATACTTGTATAGACATTTCTTCCGTTTACTGTAATTACTGATGTTTGTATGAACTATAAAGTATGAATGGTGCTACACTGCTACCTTTTCATCTTTTTATATATTTATTATTATTATTATTATTATTATTATTGGTTCTATCGGGGGCAGGTTGTGGATATATTGACGGGTAACTAGGTATATTACCTTTATTTGGTGCTGAAATTTGTTGGGTCATAGTCTGCATGGTTCGGCAGCCAAATGAGTTATAAGATGGCGGGCCTTATAGGAGTTCGGGTGGCAATGGCATTCTCTTGACGGGCTAAGTAGGCTGTTCTTTGGGCTGGAGGGTAATATATGGGCTCCAACGAGTGGGTTCACGATAAACATATTGAACAGACAGGGCCCAAGGAAAACCATGGGCCCGAGTAGCCCTTTATAAGGAGGGTGGTTGTTCTGGACAAAATAGACGAACGGGCTGAAATGAAAACCATGGGCTCAACATTGGCCAACTATTTGGGCCATAAATATAATGGGTCTAAGTGGGCAGCAAAATTGGGCAAAAAATTAATGGGTCGTTAGGCGGATTAGGCCTAAAAAAGTAATTGGGCTCCAAGTTGATTGCAATTTGGGCAAGATAAAAATATTTGGGCTGAAGAATTAATGGGCCCATGTCTAGCAGATTTGGGCTGAAAAAAGGAATTGGCCCAAGTTGACGTCAATTTGGGCTGGATAACAACCTATGGGCCCAAGTTGAAATGAATTTGGGCCGGATAAATAGTGGGCCCAAGTTGACCTCGGTTGGGCTTGAGAAATTATTTTATTTGGGCCGATGTTATCAGCAATATGGGCCGGTTAAAAACCTATGGGCTTATGTCGACCTAGATTTGGGCCCAGGAGAAAAAGTAAATGGGCCCACGTTGGCATGCGTTTGGGCCGAGATAAATAGTTGGACCCAAGTTGACCCTATGTTGGGTTTGAAAATTTGTTTTAATGGGCCAATGCTATCAGAAATACGGGCAGGATTAAAAGTATATCTGGACCCATGTTGACCTATATGGGCCTACGAAAAATATGGACTCTAATTCTGCACTGGTTTGGCTCGAAAACGCATTTGAGCCCTAGTTTAACTACCGGATTATGCCAGAATCGATTCCAACCCAAAGATATAATACGCGCACCAGAAAGCCGCTTTTTAGTCTACAGAGGGCCCCGTCAATTGGGCCAAACATCTTACGGGAAAAAATGTTCATTGATTTTTTTGGAAGGACCTATATAATTTTCATTTTCCTCTACTGTTTTTTTTTTTTTAATGGTACATATCTTTCTCTATTGTCTATATAATTAACCGCAAAGGCAAGCGGTATTTATGGTTAATCATATTTATCCCCTTTTTTTTTTGGACCCATCATTCATCCATTTCCTTTTGCCGCATCTTAAACTTTTCCCCTCAAAGAAACAAAGTATAATATTAAGAATAAGTTGGAATTACACGATTCTGCACTAATAAGTTCTCCATTGAGCGGAAACAAATGGTTACCTGCAACGTCACAGCCACAGCTTATCCCCTCTATAATAAAACAGATGACATATGGTTAGGATAATATACCAATCAGTAAATCCATAGTGTTTGTTTCATGCTAACTCAAAATCAAACATGGCAGCTGCAAATCAAACAGAAACATGTCTTAATAATACATCTATGTAAATAGGCCACTAATTCCTGCAACCTGTTTCCATTGCGTGTACACAAGTGCCAGCCTTGCTCATGAGCAGTACTAGTATGTCCACAAATGCCATTACCAAGTATATCAGATGCAAACTATAAGTAAAAGACAGCTTAATTAAATAATAGAAATGAAAAGTGATGCAACGTCCTGACATAAGGAATAAAGAGAAAGAAATAAGAAAAACAGTGTGCTCTAAGGAACTATGGAACCAATATGCCATTAATACTACAGGTATTTTCAGCTGAGTGAAAATCGGTGGACAATTGTTGGAACTGAATTTTGTTTCACCAAGCCAGGATACTGTGTTATTATTATAATTATTATTAGTAAAGGCCTAGCATGATAAAATTTTATTTCACTACATAATCACAAAAAATAATAAATCAAGAGACTACAATGGCTCCAATCAGTTAAATGAAGAAGCAAACATTATTGCCGCATTGAAATTTAGTGAAACCAACTATTTGAAAACATAGAAGCAAACCTAAGATGATTTTGCACAGGGTAGGTGGACAGAAATTTAAGGTTCCTGCCATCATTAGTTCTCAGCAATTCTCTCAATAATGATACATAAAGAAACTGCTAGCATCCTCGTACCAAAACATATCAATGTACCTGGACCTGGAGATGCTGGCTGAGTCAATGATAAGCAGCAAATAACAGAGCTTCCCCAATTTTCAGTCAGATATAAACAGGTTTGATATCATTGGGGCCAAAACTTGAAGCACAAACTGGACACTTTCGATGTCGACTTTCTGGCGTTCTTTGTACACAAGGGCTGCAGAACAGATGGTAGCATTTGGTAATGACAACCTGAAAATGAAAAGCATAAACAACGTTTACATGATTTCAAGAACAACTATACATTAGCAGAAATAGTCCATATGATGCTAATTTAAACTTGCATGCCTACCTCTTTTGGTCTGTCAAGGCAGATACCGCACTTTAATATTTCCTTGTATTCCCTAAGTTCTTGTTGAAGCTTTTCTACAATTGATGACCCCTCTATCTGGGCCTGAAGACATGACAGTTTCCTCCTTGCCACTTCCAGCTCCTCCTCTATTCTTTTCTTGTAAAACCTTAAAGATGAGTAAAAATGGATTTAATATGGTTAATGAGGCACAAAAAAAGACTAATACAAAGTTGATGCAATGTAGTACCCTTCTTCTTCTAATTCTATCTGCAACTCAACAAGAACCCCTCGATTTTTCTCAATGTTTGATTGTGACTCCAGCAGTGATTCCCTCACTTGAAGAGATGATTTTCCAACATCTGACAATCGTTTTAGCATATGTCCCAGAGAAACTGAGTTCTGAGATCTATCTTCTGAAATCTTTTGAATCTGGTCTGAGCAAAATCTCAGCTGCAAGGGAAGCATTCATGGTTTTAAATATGCATACTCTTTTTACAATAAATTCACACAATTGGAGGATTACTCACCTGATCCTCAATTGTTGAAGCTTTCACGTCATAAAATTCAAGAGATGCACTGGCTAGCTGAATTTCCCTGCCCATGGTGCGTTTCTCCAGTAGTAGAGCTCCTTGCAGTTGTTTTGCCTTCAGCCCCTCCAAAACAAGCTGAAACATGCCAATTGGAAGTCACTAGACCAGCTTCTACAAGCTAAGATACATGTATCTTAAGAACCAAAATTTGACTTGACATTAGATATTTATCTCATTTCTTCATGTACAGATTAAGCAGTTGGTGAAAAGGTGACAACCTGAAGTCTGGATGGAACCATAGGAAGGATTTTAATTGTCTACACATGGAAGGATTTTAATCTTCTATACACTAACTATTTAAACTTTGAATGGAAAAGAACATAAAATGATATTTAAAAAATATTGAAAAATTTTTCGTTAGTAACTGGAAAAACTAATTCTGGGGCTGGCTCAGTGGCCCTGGGTTTGATCCCCATTAGCAATGAATAAGTAAATAAAATAATACAAAAGGAGAAGGTGATGTAAAAGAAAGTGATGGATGGAATAAGCTAGTTACCTTAATGTTATAGTCATCTCTCTCTGTAATTTGCAGCAAGAGATGTTGGTTTTGTGTTTGCATATCATCATATGCCTGTCCAATTGTCTGAGGAGAAAAAAAACAACCATACCAACAACCTCAACCAACTTAATGATAATTCAAGACAGAACCCATAAAAGTTTCAAAAAGAAACTAACCTCTATTTCTGATAGGTAAGCCTCATTTTCTTCATTTTTTGATCTCAAAGCATCAGAAAGCCTAGCCTTCTCCCTGGGACAGTAACATATTCAACATGTTTTAACATGCTTCTTAGGCACACAATTTTGTGATCTATGACAAATAAAAAGTTTAACAGAAAGCAAAACTGGGCTTAGAATTAGTCTACCACCAGATGCATAAATTGATCTTTGATAAATGAAAATTAGAATGGAATGCAAGAAAGCTAAACAGCAATGGCAAAATAAAGCTATACATCTCCTAGGAAAATTAGAGATATGCACCCTCAGAAGATCAAGCAAACATTAACCTTTTAGAACCCTCCAGTTTCTGTCTCAAGTCAGCAATCTCAGCTTCTGCAGCAGCCAATCTTTGCTGAGATACAGCCTCAGCTTCATTTGCTATCTTAACTCGTAATTCCAATTTTTGCTCATCAAGAGAGGATTTCAAACTTTGAACACAAGCCCATGCCTTGTACTCTGAATCTCTGGCTTCTGACACATCCCTACAATTCAGGAAAAATTCCCAAGGACCAATTTAAGAGAACCACACCTCAATTGGTTTATTCTGCTCGCAATTGCAAGATTGAGAACTCAAACATACTGAATCAGAGACTACATACTGATTGGTACAGAATATTCTTCTGAAAAGATGATTCACACTAGTAACAGATACGAAAGAAAAAAAAAAAAAAAGGCACTGCATGGAAAGAGCTTGACCACATATTGGATTCCCAGCAATTAGAGAGGCAACTAAGAGAGATTGACAAAAATAATTCTCTACATTTTAGAACTAATAATTGCAGCAAAATCAACTTAAATTAATCAAATCAGATATGAAAGTCAAAATATAATCAGCAGAAGAAAGGTTCTTCAAATAAATAATCCCACCTTGAATCAGTCAATTCACGTCTATACATATCCAAAATTAACTTCAACTCCACATCACTTTCCTTTAGTTCTTGCACCTGTAAAAAGAACAGATTTTTAATCCTTTTTTTTAATTAAAAAAAAAAAAAGGGCTAGCAAAATATTGTTGGTTCATTAGTAGGCCTCTTTCCATATAGCTTGATCAGGAAATATTTTCAAGGTAAGCTCAAAAGGCATAAAAATTGCAGCATATAAATATTTTCAATCCCCAGTGTTGCCCCCATAACACATTAGCCATTCTCTGTGATGCAAGGGCAGACCAAATAAACTCTAGACACTCAAACAACATAATAAAAAACTAGAAATTTTAAGGACCAGACGCAAATCCTAAACCTGCATTTGATTCAGTTGAGGGGTGGTCACTTCCAAGTTTGTCTCAATGTACGCAAGGAGACATCAACATATCAAATTAAAATGCAAAACTGCCAGCACATATTTAGGGGAGGAAAGTAAGGATAAAAGGGACTCCTTGGCATACTAGTAAATCAATCAACATATGCAACTACTTGCACAGCCAAGAAAATAGTCTGAATTTTCTTCTTTCTAAACCTTTTCTTATATATTTTTGGGTTCTACAATAAAAGCACATCCTACCAGAGCTGTATGATGCAATTTTTAGTCTCTAGTATCGTTTGAGGGAAAACCCCATTAACAAATATGTAAATAACCCGGAAACATGTAACTCATAATCATCAACTTTGAAATAATCAAAAGAAAATGCATTTGGAGGCTTCAACAAAACATTTGTCTTCAATACTATAGATAACATATTTCTTAAGGGAAAATATAAAAACTGTGTAAGGTCAATTCACTGATTTCCATGATCATGTTTCTATATAATTTAATTTCCAAGTCCAACACAATTAAGATGATATATAATATATATTAGAATAAAAATAGAACAACATTGGAAAATCATACCATAACTTGCAACTTATGCATCTCAGCAATTTGATCAGCACATCTTGCAGATAAATTCTTGCACTCCTTTGCCTGTTCAAGGAACAAAAATGATTTAAATCCTTTCAGCGGAAACCCCAAACATGGCCAGAAAAGTAACAGACACCAACCTTCCTATCAAGAACATTAGAGAGAGACTGCACATCAGCCCGCAGTGAATGAATATCTACAGCAGCCTCTTTGTACTTACTTAATTGACTTTGCATGGTATTCATTTCCTCAGGAAATGAGGAAAGCAAGCTTTTAAATTCTACAATTATTACTTTTCTTCCTGAAACACCAACATATTACAGCCAGATGTTTAGCATATATGCCATTAGGTACACTAGATATTGTTCAGGAAGTGCAACAATAGTCATCATACCAGGCTCTCTTGATGCCTCTTCCAGCTTAGTTTTAATTTTCTTCATTTCATCAATTTGTCTCTGTATCTCTATTCCTAGATCAGAGGCTCTAGAATCTGCAACTGCTGATGTTCTTCGGAAAACATCAACTAAATCATTTTTTATGCTCACTTCCCTCTCCCTCCAAGCAAGATTGTCTTTCTCAGACTATAATTTTTAAGGAGAACGTTAAATCAGCATCAGAATTAGATCCATTCAAAAGATTACTAAAAAGAGGTATAAAATGAAACTACCAACCAGTTACAACCTGTAGTTTCTCAAGTAAAGCTTGATACTGAAGAACTTCTGACTTTGATTTCTCTAGTTGCTCTTTCACAAAAAGGTAGGCTTGGGAAGAAGAAATAAATTTCACACTCTTTAACTTATTCTGTGAATAAAAAGATCCCATTTAATACCGAATAAGAAGAGCTGCATTTGAGAAGTAACATTAAGAAGAAATACAGGAAATATAGTTACAATGGAAAAACGAATTAAATATCAACAAACCCAAGAATAAATAAATAACCTGCAAATATGATAGTTGCTGTAATATTCTTATCCTTTCTTCATGAAGACTTTTTAGTTCCACTAACCTTGATGAAGATTGGTCCTGTTGGGCTCAGATATTAGGATATGATTGAACCGTCCAATTAAGCACTTTCACCCATACAACAGAAAAATGAAAATCACAATTATGAATTACCAATAGCTCTTTGAGAGTAGACTCCATATCTTGCAGATCTCTCTGCCTATCTTTGACCCTATCACCAGCAACATGCTTACTCCCAATATTTAAGATTGGGAAAAAAGCCCCTTTAGTTGCATCTTTTTCTGCTCTAAGAGCTGCCAGATAGCAGTTACTTTCTTCCAGTTCGGCAGCCACACCATCCAGTTCCCCTTTAAAAGATCACCCAAGGCTTAATGGTCAAACTTACAGATACTTCACTAAAATCTCATGCCAGGAAAATCAATTAGATTCAGAACATAATTTGAACAAAGCATGGATCAAAAGAGATCTGGAGGTTACACTTGGCTAATTAATAGGAAAATGGTCAATAATATAATATGTTCTCAAATATAATCAACTCAAGAATGAGCCTGCCAATGATTATAATGGGAAAAGATCAACTTGAGAAACTGCAAAATTCTCAAAATGAACATAGATTAAGAATGGTATGCTGAATTGATGAAAGATCTGATGCATGTGATGCAAACAAATTTACCAACATCAAAAGGAATGTGAAGAATAGTTTAAAAATAACAGTTTACACCAAAGAGACAAAATTTATGCACTGAGAATCTCTTATAGAAAGAAAGCTTCTGTCTTCCCATGGATGATTCTGAGAGTGGTGAACCCCACAACAATGGTTTAAATTGATAATTCATGCACATTTTCATAGTCGAGCCCATGCCAACATATACAAAGAAGGTGCATGTTTCTAAGTGCATAAAAAAAAAAAAAATCATAACAAGTCTAAACATCTATTCATATTTGCAGAAAAGATCAGTTCAGACCCCTTCAGAAAGTTACCTTTCAGTCGTTTAAGCTCCGCTTTATTCTTTGCATCAATATCTTGATGACTCTGCAATTCTCTTGCCAGAGACTTGTGCTTCAGATGAAGATCATTTATTGCCAATCTTAGAATTTTAACTTCTGATTCTAGTTCACCAGATGGCTTTTGCCTGCCAGCACCTAGTAAAAATGTTCATGCACACATGAAACTGAGGAATAAATCCATAAAAAGTGAATTCTAGGGGTGGACATCATCCAAAAGAGACTTCCATAATAAATTCTTACCACGGTCTGGAAGCTCTTTCAAAACTGCAGAATACAAACAATTCTTCAGATTCCACAGATCATTAATAGCAGCTACTATATTCATCAATATATTCCTAGCCTTTTCAGAGACTCCTTCTTCTCTGTTGTCCATAAGTGCAGGGGAATTATCGGAAGAGGAATTTTCAGTTGCACCTGTCTCAGTAAGTCTGCTGAGAAATGCAGCTTCTGCAGAAGATGGAGGCGGCACACCTATAAAGCAAGTCAAAATATTCATCTCAGATCCAAATCAGCAAACTTTATCCATCTGTCCCTGCTCCAAATATTAATTCTTTTCCTCTTACCCCAGCATGATTCCAGCAAAGTTTTGAAAAACTAGTGTACATCAAAGTTTGGATATTTTAACTCAACCTAAACAATTCATCATAACGGATCACCACAAATATTAATAATAATAACAAAAAAAAAAAAAAAAGAACAAGGCAGAAAATTCTCACCATCCACAATTGATGTAGGCCTGGCATTTTCTCTACTGCTTGACTCTTGTGCACAGATGGAACGTGATTCCAAGTCAGTAATCAGCTATGCAAAAGTGTGAAGTCAATTTCCCATCAAACCATGTAACAACTTAACACCAAATCCGAAAGATATGCACACAATTCTCTTTTCCTATTTAATGCTTTTGAAGACAAGTAAACAACCTACAATTATCAGAGATAGAAAAGCAGAAAATACAAAGTGACATCCAGGGTCTTACCCCTTCCCAAGACCTATTGACCACCTTTAAGGTAGAATCATATAGCTGTTGTTTTTCCTTCAGCTGAGATAACTTATTCTCAAGGGAAGAATGCTCAATTTTTTGAGCTTCTAACTTTTCTAGAAGCTTTTGATTCTGAAACTGCAGAACTGCTGCATCAAGCTGCATTATTCCAAGGGGAAAATCAATATAAATTGGTTATTCTAAGAATACTGAATGAGATGGCTACCTTCTAGCGGATAGATACAGTCAGGCCAAACACAGGCCTCTGTTACTATTGACTCAAACCCAAAAAGCACCTAACTATGGTACTTGTAACTATTCATGCTAGGAAATTAAAGATTCCCCAATCTAACATTCAAAAAACCAACCAGCTGCTTAAACGCAGATTAGTTCAAAAAGAAGGCATACTCCCAAAAACAACATGAACATAAAATTCCAACAGATAATAGAAGTTAATTTCACAAATCCATGATGAGCTACGCTTGACAAAATTTTCTTTAAAAAAAAAATAATAAGCAGGCACTTAGAAAAACCAATGCCAACAACTAACAATGTGCCCTTGCACAATTTAAGAACAACAAAACTAACCAAATACACAGATCAAGGTTTTAATTCCATTAAAAAAAGAGAAATTTTAGTTGCAAATTTCTTAGCACTAATGACTAAATTTCCACACAGAAGCAAAATTATTATACCATGTACATAGTTCATGGTATTATCTGTTTATCTTTTAATAAAAACCAACAAAACCAGCTGCCAATTTGAGACAAAAATAAAGGAATAATGTATTGCAAAACAAAACTGGAGGAAAACTAGATAATAATACAAGCAACCAAAAATTAATCAGATATTAGCAAATTTAACGAAGTAAGCATATTATTCTCGCTAAATAATTCATGCATTAAGTTTAAGTGTGCTAATAAATTCGTAATCGCCGAAACAGCAAAAATAATTCAGGAAAAAACCAGATGCCGGTTGAAGAGAGAGCGATGAACAATAATACATACTCTATCCGTTTCTACCAAATCGTTAGTCTAGAAACAGCCATGGAATAATAATAAATAGCACATACCTTCTTCTCCTCAGAAATTGGCAAGAACGGTTGTTTCTTTGCCGCAACGGCGGTGGGCGATATGGAGGTAAAATGGCGCCGTTTCCGGTCTGCCTCACCAGTGCTCCCCATCGAACCACAAACCCTAAACCTAACCACCAACCTTCCACTCACATCAAGGCGTACCACCGCACCAGAATCCGGTCCAATCTCAAGAAAAACAAAAACCTAATTCATCAGAACTCGGAGCTCACATTCGGCAATTGATTCGCAGAACCTGAATCTTGAATTCAAACACCAAAAACGCTCGGTTTCCGATGCTGCAAAACCCTAAGTTCTAGAATCCTTAATCGAGAAAGCTCTTTCAGTTACGAGTCCGGTGCAGTCTCACCGGAGTGTTTCCCTTTGACACGACGCGGTTGCGGAGGAGGAGTAGGCGAAAGGAAAGGAACAGTTCGTCGTCGGTGTATCACTAATTCAGTAATGACATGGAACTTGGAAATGGTGAATGTTTTAAGGGTACTTTGGTAATTGAGTGCCTGCTTGGAAGAATCAATCAATGGGGCGTAAGCGTGACGGGGATTTCACCCTTGAGAATAACAGGTGACGTCTGATTATATCCAAGTTATGATTGACGATCCCAGTGTTTCGGTTGACACAAGATTTTCTTTAAATCACTGAAATCCTATTGGGATGATATATGGACTCCGTCACCGGTGGCTTTTTTTTTTTTTTTTGGTAGACTTTCTACACACTACTCTATTGAGACTTTCGGGTGGCAGTTTCTGCTCACTCTAAGTATTTTTTTACATTAAAAAAAAAAAGCGTTGTTTTTTTACAGGAAAAAAAAAGAAAGAAAGAAAAACATTTTTTTTTTCTTAAAATGTACTTAAGGCTTGTTTGTTGGGCGTGGTTAAGACCACGCGCGCAAGTGTTAAGCCGCGAACCTTTTTTAATATTTGCTTTTAAAATATTGTTTTTATTTTTATTTTTTTTATATTGATTATATAACGAGAGATAATTTTTTTTTTATTTTTTATTTCTTATTTCATTCACATATCATATAACTTAAATTTAATATTTTTTATTTTCAGTAAAAAAATTATCACTAAATTAATTAAGTTATTGAAAAATATTGTTTTTATTTAATTTAATTGTTAAAAATAATATCAATTATTTTATAATTTGAGTAAAAAAATTTGATTTTTTTAATGAAATTTCAAGTTTAAATCTATTATTATATAAAAATAAGTACTAAAAAAAATTATTTAACACAACTTGATTATTAATTAATTAAAA
>BPVZ01000002.1:6032500-6063187 GCA_020521535.1 Rubroshorea leprosula | reverse complement strand
CAAAAAAGTGAAAAACCATTCTGCTTTCAGTTTTGATTCCTACCCATTTGCCCACCACTAATTGTTAGAAGCATATTTTGGAGTCTTTTTTTAATGATTTATTTTACCCCTTGAATTATGGCAAATTATCTTTGGAATTATGATAGAGATATTGGAGTATCAACTACTACTACTAAACAAGGTATTAATTAAATTAAAGTGATGCTATTAAAATAATTTTTTTATCTTATTTTTTTATACAACTTTCAATATTATTAATGATACGTTAAGTTATATAAAAAAATGAGAGAAAAATATTATACAAATCTTATTTCCCTTAAATGAATCATAACTCCTTTTTCTTAGAGTAAAGTGTCACCAACGCCATACTTATTAGACCAAATATCAAATTTCACCTCATTAAATTAAATTAATTAAATTCATTATTAACTTGGCCAAAAAAAAAAAGAAAGCCAACTTTCATGACTGGCCGGGTGCTCACTCTAGAGCCCGCTCCTTAATAAGCCTGACCCGAACCCGCAAACAGACCCTCGGTCGCCTGAACCCCCAAAACCTCCCGTTTCAAAATCGGAACATCACCTAATTCAGTCTTTGGAAATCCGATCGACAGTGGGGGAGACAATCGGAGGAAATGTCGGGCTTCCAAGTTCCTTCTTCTTCCTCCTCTGTTCAATCCTCATCTTCATCTCCATTCGCATTTGGATCGTCCACCACCAGCACTGGTTCTGGATTCTCGTTCGGGTCCTCCCCTTTCTCCTCCTCAAACCCTAGCTCCTCTGCCCCTTTCTCCTTGTCGTCGTTCAACACATCCTCCTCTGCAGTCCCCTCAAGTCCTAGCATCGGACTATTCAACTCTTCTTCAGCCTCTCCGTCCTCTTCCTTTTCTTTTGGGGTTAGCTCCGGGCAGTCTGCATCCAGTTTTACTTCGTCTCTGTTTGGTTCATCTTTATCCTCCTCAAGTTCCGCCGCAGCTACTTCAGTGTCAAGTTCGCCTTCGCCATTGTTTAGTGCATCGACATCCTCTTCGCCCTTGTTTGGTGCTGCTTCATCTGCAGCGAGTTCAGGCTCACCCCTGTTTGGAGCGTCATCATCTAGTACAACTACGTCGCCTCTGTTCGGGACAGCTTCTTCTGCTGCGACTTCCGGTCAGTTCCTCTTTGGCGTGTCTTCATCCGCGGGGAGTACGGGCTCATCTTTATTCGGGGCGCCTTCATCCGCGGCGAGTTCTGCTTCCCCTTTACTAGGTACGGCTGTGACTTCATCCCTGTTTGGGGCTTCTTCTACTGCTGCAAGTTCTGGCACATCCTTGTTTGGGGCATCTTCTACCGCTGCAAGTTCTGGCCCATCCTTGTTTGGGGCATCTTCTACCGCTGCAAGTTCTGGCCCATCCTTGTTTGTTGCATCTTCGTCGACTGCAACTTCTGGATCATCTTTGTTTGGGGCAACAGGAGCTCCCCCTGTATTTTCATCTTCAGCAGCAACAACTACTAGCAGTCTGTTTGGGTCCTCCGTTTCTGCTTCATCTTCTACTGCTTCTACAACTGCTGCTACTGCCTCTTTCCCAAACTTGCTCTCATCAAGCTCAGTTTCAAATTCAAGCTTTGCTTCTCCGGCTGCTACAGGATTCTCTTTTGCGGGCACTTCTGCATTTTTGAAGAGCACTTCAACTTCAACATCAACAACTGCCTCTCCTGCAGCTTCTATTTCCTCTACGGGCTTCTCATTTTTATCACCATCATCTTCAGCTTCGCAACCTTCCTCTGCTCTCAGCAATGCAGCTTCTTCTGCAGCTGCTACGGTGTCAAGCACTCCTGCGACATCATCATCATTGTTTTCCACGACTACAAGTGCTTTCACAGCTGCTGCTCCTACTACAAGTGCTTCTTCTGCGTCTTCAGCACCGGCTTTCCCTACTTTTAGCCTGAGTTCCTCTTCTGCTGCTCCTACAGCTTCACTGGCTGCTCCAGCTAGTTCAGCTCCTTCATCTAGCACAGTGACTTCTTTTACTGGTATCAGCACAACTGCTTCATCGGTTTCATCTGGAAGTACTAGTTCTTTCACTGGCTTTTCCTTGTCAACTAAAACAGCAGCTCCCACTTCATCCTTCCAAGCACAATCAACTACTGCCCCTGTATTCAGTGAGTTATTGGTTATTTTTCTATCTTATTTTAATGTTTTAACTTTTTGAATGTTTGAAGTGCCAGTAACTGCTGATATGGCTGTGTTGAAGTACAGTATATATACAATTTTAGTTTTGATGCTTCTGTTCTTTTTGCTCCTTTTGTTCTCAATTTTACTTTTTGCTAAATCTAATTTCTCTTTGGTTTTGACCACTCTCTTCCTAAAGTACAAAGTTTCCTAAAATGGTTCTCGTCTTAGTACTAATGGAAATTCCCATTCTTCCTGCAGGCCTATCGACTCCCAGTTCTGCAGCTTCAGGAACTTCAACGTCCATTACTACTGCTCCCCAGACAACATCATCTCTTGTTGTTGCTTCAAGCAGTGGGTGTGTACAAGCTTCTTGTGGCTAATATTGCTATCCTTTGGATTTTAAATTACATTACTCTTTTCTTCAAATAGTAGTTTCTGGTGCTCTTATCCCCGAATGTTATGTTGATGAATTAATTGACTTTTGAATCTTATTTCGTAATCAATAAGAATCCCATCATATCATATCTTCTGACCATGTTTTCTTGCCATTCCTTCATCTGTTGTTCCTGTTCCTACTTTTATAAAATCACTGGATGGATATAAACGTGAAATTCATTTCAAGATTGTCTTGCATTCATTTGAGTTGAGATTTTACGGAGCCTGTTCACTTTGGAGTGATTTTTACAAGATTTAATATACTGGAATTTTTAGTTAGTTCTTTTAAATTTGAAATTTTCTTCTTTTGGCACTGTTTGTTTTTGGTAGATGTGTGGCAACCTCTTTCTTATTCATGTTCATTTAATGATTCTTTACATAATGAAAACAAAAAGGTATATTATTTCCAAGATTCTCTAAACTATCTTCATTTTTCTCTGCTTGTTATGTAGAACAAGTTCAAGTATTTCAGCTGCAGTATCTGCTACACCGAAGTTGCCTTCAGAGATAACAGGGAAGACTGTTGAGGAGGTATTGTTTTCCTAATTTTCTGTATATTTTCCTTCATAATTTAATATTTTACCTATATGTTTCTTGTCAGATATTTTCTCAGTTCTTTGTCATCATTAAGCTTTTATGTTTTTTGTTCCAACCAAAGATCATCAAGGAATGGAATGCTGAGCTTCAAGAGCGCACTGGAAAATTCCGGAAGCAGGCTGCTGCAATAGCTGAGTGGGATAGGCGGATCTTGCACAATCGTGATGTTCTTCTTAGGCTTGAGGTAATATATCCTGAGATGATATGGAATCATCATATGCAGAAAGTGTTACCATAAAAGTACATGTTCTTCTCCCGCTCTAACTTTTCATTGAGAAAAATACTATTGACTGTAAAAGATTATTTTTTTTTTTTTTTTGGTTCTTTGAACATCTTTAGTTAATCTGGTTGTGTGAATTTCTCCTTTACTACAGATTGAAGTGGCAAAAGTGGTCGAGACCCAAGTGAGCTTGGAGCGCCAACTAGAGTTAATTGAGACTCACCAACAAGAGGTATTTAATATATTTCCCCCTGATTTTTCTGCTGCTATTCTTTTATCGTAACATTCCCTAGGATTTGATATGTAGTGATAGTTATCACTTATCATTGCTCCCACCTGAAAGTGAAGATCCCCTTTTGTAGTCATCATAAATTGTGCAGAGACATAATGCCTAACATGCACCAAATAAACTTTTCCCCTTGAGCGAGAGGTTGGGTTCTTGGCATTTGGTAAAACATGAAACCACATTGTTTGCACAATATTCTTTTTTGACACTCTAGTCTATAGTGTTTGTCTGAGCCTTTAGAAGATCATATGAATGCCTGTAAACTAAAATCCTGGAAGGATCCTCTATCATATTTGGAGTCCTTGCAAAAATTTTTTGACAGTTGATGTGCCAAAATTGCTATTATATAATAAAGTCCTGTTGATTGAAAATGAAAAAATAAGTGTAATGTTTTGTGAATAAATACATCTTTTCCTGTTTATATTGTTAGGTTGACAAGGCCTTGCAAAGTATAGAAGGAGAGGCTGAGCGTATTTACAATGATGAGCGAGGGTTGCTTCTTGATGATGAAGCTGCATCAACAAGAGATGCAATGTAAGAACTAGTTCTTTGACTTTGTCATTGAGTTAGATATAGCATATGGCCGTCTTCAAACTTGAAAGACTTAGCATACAACCCACCACTTTCATCTTCCTTTTCTCTCCCCCCTATATATATTAATTGCCTCTTGAAACTTGGTCTTTGATTTTTCACTTCAGGTATGAGCAAGCAGAATTTATAGAGAGAGAATTGGAGCAGATGACAGAACAGATCAAATCCATTATCCAAAACTTAAATGCCAGTCAGGTAACTGCCTTCTGTTCAATGGTAATAGCTGTTCAAATTAGCTTTCTTTGCAACAGAAAGTCAGAATATGACACAATCACTTTGTTTTAGGGTGGGGACCTAGATGCAATTGATGGAATGACTCCATTAGATGTGGTTGTCAAAATCTTGAACAATCAGCTGAGTTCTTTAATGTGGATTGATGAGAAGGTAAGTTAATCCACGCCCCCCTTCTCCCCTCTTTGGTCTCCTTGGTTGAGTGGGGTTCATCCCATTAATTAGCTAATTTGAAGAATGGAAAGCCAGTACATTTTCAGGGGTGATGGCTGTTTTACTCTCTCTTCGGTGAAATTTAGGTTAAAAGTCATATATATACTGGTCAACCAATGTCTTTTGATTCTTGTTCCCCCTTGTCTTGAGTTTTGGGAAAGACTTGGTATATTTTTCTTTCTGCCCGGATTTTATGAGTATATTTCTGACACAGGAGTTCCATCTGTCTTGCTCTTGCAGGCTGAGGAATTCTCATCACGAATTCAAAAACTTGCCGACCATGGATCTGCAGCAGATCGCGAATTAATGGCTCCAAGATTTTGGATGTCTTAATCCTTGATTGTACCAAGTTTGGATCACTTCAAAGTTGCCTTTTGAGTTTTAACGAACACAGGAAAATGAATGGATATCCATGTGATGTACATTTGTTTGACCGAACATTTTATTTGTGGGAATGATATGCAAGAAGTTTAATTTTTTGATGAATTGCAAGAACAAATTTTGAGATACTCAAATGGGACTGCTAGCTATTTCTTAAATTTACCATCTTCATCAAATGACTTGAAAAGTGAATTAGTCTTTTTTCTTTTTTTTTTTTAAAACGAAAAGGTTGAACTGATTACCCAAGTTTTGAACAGGATAAATAGTCAAAAGGCTTCCGATTCTTAAATTCTACTAACAGGATATTGGGGTATTCATGTTCATGTAATTTCCAAGCACTAGGGACCTAGATGTACAAAGGCATTCTGAAAATCCTAACATGTAATTATTATAGTTTTGCAGGTTTTAATGATCAAGCTCCTTGTACACGAGTTATGACAACAATCAACAAGATGACCATGGAGAGAACCAAAGACGATCTAACAATGTCTTCCAACTGCTCTCTGGAATTATCAGTCCAGTTTTTGCTGTCTTGATCTCGAAACACCTCACTCACAAGAGCTTGTAACTTCAATACAAGTTCCACAACTTTTGCTTTGGCAATATCAAAAATCCAATTCAGAATTTTCGCAATGAGGTCTGGATCCACTTCGATCTCAGGGTAGTCGAGCTTCTCCCCTTTTTCAGCTGCAAGAATCAGAAGATCCAGCAATAGAAATAGAGCCAATAATCTCCATAAAAAGAAAAAACAATGTTGTAGACAATACACATATGACAGACCTGGAATAGGTGACTCACAAAGCTTCCGAACCATCTCGTTGTTCTTGATGGCATCCCAAACTGCTTTATCGGATGATAATGAAACCACCAGCCGCTGCATATTCACATCCCCATAATCATATGGTTAAACAGAAACCTGAACAAAAATATAATTAGAAGCAGATTTACAAATTAAATCAAATTGGAGGCACCTTGAAAGATTGCTGTGTCTGCATCAAGCGGAAAACATGAAAAATTCTACCGCCTACGTTACAAAGCCATTTCAATTCTGGTCCAGGTGAAGAAACTCCCCCCATGAATCTGGTAATTAGTAACAATCACTCAAAATAAACATATAGGAAAAGAGTCCAGAATTATATATACTATATGGATAGAAGGAGGAATCACTCACTTCTCTAGAGAAGATACAGCGTTTTCTACTTCGATTTTGGACGGAACAGGCCCCAACCCCAGGGTTAATCTATCTGCCGTTCTACGAATTTGAGTGCGACAACAAGAGCAACTAGTAGGAGGAGGAGGAGGAGGAGGAGGAGAAGAGGAGTAGGATTCAAAAGGGGCGGAATGATTAGCTGAGACTGGAAGGTTGAGGTTGCTAGGATGAGGATAAGCAGAGGGATATTGGAACTGATTCAAAGGAAAATCAAAATGCATAGTTCCTCTTTCCATGCTTTTCTTTTTGCCTTCTTCCTTGTTTCTTTTGCTTGTATAGAATGGATGAGGAATATTTTGGCTGAGATATTTGCGTTTCACTTTGTCCTCTTATATACTTACTATTAGCGTTGGGGTTTGAGTCTAAATTCTAAACAGCCCTACATTATCAACTCTAGTAACATCTTAAACCCTAAACCCAAATTCTAAATCATATAAACTTGCCTTTCACGTCACTTGAGAAGATATTAACTACAAAAATTTAAACCAAAGTCCAGATATATAATTAGCAATTAGGAAATAAAATTTTATAATTTAATTTTAGTACAAATTTCATTTTTAATTGGATATTCGATTCTGAATCAGGATTTTTTTTTTTTGTAAATATAAAATTTTTTAATTACCATCTTATGACGCTTTTTAATGTAAAGCAACAATTATACACATTATACTACTTTGACAAAATCTGTTAAAAAAATGTAAAATCTCAACTTCTATATCTTTAATTAAAATTGACCTCACAACAAAACTCATATTAAAATAGTCAAATTCCGAAGTAAATTAGAATTTAACAATTGACATTGATTAAAAAGTATTTTTATAGACACATTGATTGAGTTTCATAAGTTAGTTATTAAATATATTTATTATCTTAATAATAATTAAAATTTGAATAATGACACTACCATATTAAAATTGCCTATTTTCTTACTCCTAAATTGTACTTGTTAAGGGGGGGGGGTGTTGGATATTTACAGCGTACAAACGATTCTGAAATTCAGTGCATAAAAAATTTAAAACTTTTAATCATGTTTCTTAACGGTAACGGGCCGGGTTGCTTTTTAATGGGCCATTCCGCAATGAAGTGAAGCCAGTCCAGGTCGTCCAGTTAGAAAATCGAAATATGAGAAAAACGACAACGTTATAGGCTATGAGGGAAAAAGGCGAGGTCAATCAGGAAGAGGAAAGTCTGGATTTGTTTGCCGCGTTTTCTCCTCATTTGATGCTTCATTACATTCATCAGAAAACGGGAGCATCAATTTCCGATACTGGGATCAGATGGCCGACGGCAAGACTCCATTACATTACGTACGGCTGAAGAAGGATCAAGAAGATATCACCCCTGGAGAACTCAATCAACCCGTTCAAGATGGAGTTCGAGGCAAAGACGGTGTTGGTGCCAAGATGGATTCCATGGATTTGGAGAGAGAGAAGGGTATCACCATCCAGTCTGCAGCCACTTATTGCACCTGGAATGGTTACCAGGTCTGTTGTGTTCTTCCTGCTGGATTGTTGATGAAGTCTGCTGGGGTGGGCAAAACCGGTTTCGGTTCAAAACCGAAACCGATTTTGAATTAACCGAAAAAATTCGGTTTTAATTTTGTAAACCAAAACCGAACCGAAATTGTTATAAGCTAATCGGTTCGGTTACCGATTTTTATCAATGAATTTGGTTCGATTTCGGTTTTTATTAAATAAATATTAAATAATTATTTTTTAATAATAAATTATATTTTATCACATATTTTATCATATTTTATTATATTTTATCATATTTTAATATATTTTATTTATTTTATCCTAATTTCAGTTTTATTTTTGGTTTTCGGTTTTTAAGAGACTCAACCGAAATCAAACCAAAATATATTTGGTTAATATCGAAACCAAAAAAATAAAACCGAAAACCGTTGAACCAAACCGAATTCATTTTTTCGGTTCGGTTAAAAAATGCCCAGCCCTAAGTCTGCATGACAAGTTGAATTTTGTTAGAAATACGTTGAAATATTCCACTTTTGACTTTAAAGTTGGAGGAAGAAAATGTTATAGTTCGATTTTGGGATAGAACAAGTATTTATTGGAAATGATGAGTTTCTTGAAATTTTTTGTATTGGTCTAATCAAAATTATTGCTGATTCCGTATGGTTTCATGGTTTCTATTCTGCACCTTGGATGTGTTATTGCAGATTAACATAATTGACACTCCTGGTCATGTTGATTTCACCATTGAAGTTGAGAGGGCTTTTCGAATCCTTGATGGTGCTATTCTTGTCCTCTGTAGTGTTGGGGGTGTTCAAAGTCAGTCCATCACTGTTGATCGGCAAATGAGAAGATACGAGGTTTCAGGACTTGCATTTATTAACAAACTTGATCGAATGGGAGCAGACCCATGGAAAGTTCTGAACCAGGTTCGTTTTGAAGTTATATTATAACGGAAATTGTTATAGCCCCTTGAAATTTTCTTGTTTCTGTGTGTTTTCAACTTGCAAAGAGGAGGTATAATATTTCGGTGGACCCTTGCTTTGTTATTCAATTATTTTCGGTCATGCAAGTTCAACAACAGTGAAGGAACACTGGCTAATTATGCTTGCATAATTTTTATGTTGGACATAATTTACTCCTAAATGATACTTTCGAGAGTTGAGATTTAGATCTTCATCAGTGGACTGATAATGGTGTCTGCTTTCAGGCAAGGTCTAAGCTTCGGCATCACAGTGCTGCTGTGCAAGTTCCTATTGGGTTGGAAGAAGATTTCCAGGGCGTTGTTGACCTTGTGAAGTTAAAAGCGTATTATTTTCATGGTTCCAATGGTTCTGTTCCAAAATCTCTGGGGTTTGCTAAACTTCTTCAATTGTATATCTTTTTTTAATTTTTCATTGACTCATTGTTTCCCTTTTGCAGGGAAAAAGTTGTAACTGCTGAAATACCAGCCAACATGGAGGCCCTGGTTTCAGAAAAGAGGCATGAACTAATAGAAATAGTTTCCGAGGTAGACGATTAGCTTGCTGAAGCATTTCTTAGTGATGAGCCTATTTCATCGGCAGATCTTGAGGTGTGTTGGCAAAATGATCCTTAAAAGAAACTTAGTTATTAGATGTTTGCGGCTTTGTCCTAAAGTCTAGGATTCAATTTCTGAGTAGGAAGCAATTCACAGGGCAACTGTAGCACGAAAGTTTATACCTGTATTCATGGGCAGTGCATTCAAAAACAAGGTAAGCTTTCATTTATCTATTTTTCTTCTTTCTGTGGTCCTTTTTCAGTTCATGGTACGGTAAACCATAAGCAGGATATGGATTGTAATAATCAATGGTACCATTTGGGTATTTCTGCAATTGACAGATGTCTTTTTAATGCCTTTTCTTGGAAGCAGGGTGTACAACCAGTACTCAATGGTGTCCTCAGTTACTTGCCTTGTCCAGTTGAAGTCAGCAACTATGCTCTTGATCAAACAAAAGATGAAGAGAAGGTGCTTAACCAATAGAAGTTTTACCCTCTGCTTCCCACTGTCCAAGACTCCCGCCCAATATTGTTGAAACACATTGAAAACCCTTTTATCCTTTTTCTGATTCTTCTGTAGGTTATGTTGTCTGGGAGCCCAGATGGACCTCTTGTGGCATTAGCTTTTAAGTTGGAGGAAGGGCGGTTTGGTCAGTTGACATACCTAAGGTATGCATAAGGTTTGCACAGCTTGTCACATTTTTTTTCCATTGATCTTCTTTGTTTCATTGGCGTCAATGTCACCTCTATTCTAAGTTTTGCTTTTGTTGATTAAGAATCTATGAGGGTGTGATTCGAAAGGGTGATTTCATTGTGAACGTAAACACTGGCAAGAAAATTAAGGTGAGTTAAAGGCAACTAAAGGCTAAGCACTTTATTAATGCAAGGGTCCTAAATTATGCTTGGCCCAACTTCTTATTTTCTTAATGCTATACCTTTCTGGCAGGTGCCTCTGTTGGTTCGGATGCATTCAGATGAGATGGAGATTAGATGTTACTTTCAATTACTATTTTTAGTTACGAAAATTGTTGGACCTTTCAATTTTCTAAAACATATTTCAAGTACTTAAATACAGTCCCATGTCTTATGATAGAGTGTTGTACTTTGCCATGGTAATAGTCTGCTCATTTAATGTTGCTTCTTCCCATTTGATTTGCCCCAGGACATTCAAGAGGCACATGCAGGGCAAATAGTTGCAGTATTTGGTGTAGATTGTGCTTCAGGTCTCTTTTTTTTGCATATGCTTATAATTAAATACAGCATGCTGTCTCTTTTATGATGTTAAAAAATTTAAGGAGCTTGAGGACATGAGTGTCCCAACAGAAGGGAAAATATTAAAGAAAACATTGATAGACCCAAATAAAAAGGGTCTTCAAACCTTATTCCCTAGCATAATTAAGACAGCTATTGAATAGCAGAAGTTGGAATTTGTTTCATGTTGCAGACAAAGGGTTAAGGGCCTTAACCCTTAAGGCATAATAATCCATGTTATTGATGTTTTTACTCCTATCCTTAAGATATTCAGTTTTTATCAAAAAATGTTCTTCATAAACTGTTTTAAACCCTTTTTTTTTTCTGTGTTCAGGGGATACATTTACGAATGGGTCTGTCAGGTACACCATGACTTCTATGAATGTTCCTGAGCCAGTGATGTCATTGGCTGTTCAACCAGTCTCAAAAGATTCTGGAGGACAAGTGAGTGGTTTCTGTTTCTATAGCTGTTTCTAAATGCAGAAAAATTTCCTTAGCCTATACTGACAGTTAATGGATGAATTTTATGTTCTTTGGAACTAGTTTTCAAAGGCTTTGAATCGTTTTCAGAAGGAAGATCCTACATTTCGTGTTGGCTTAGATCCTGAGAGTGGTCAGGTCCAGTGTACAAGATTGATTTTTCATTTATCCTTAAGAAACAACTTTGTTTTGCATTATGATGACTTGTAATTTTTTTGTGAGCAGACAATTATCCCTGGAATGGGAGAGCTGCATTTGGACATATATGTTGAACGCATCCGAAGAGAGTACAAGGTTTCAAACTTATTCCTCAATTAAGCATGTGAAAACAAGGGTTTTTAAAAGTTAGGCTTGAAAATAATACCCACCCACTGGATTTACCAATATTTACTCAAACAGGTTGAAGCAACCGTTGGAAAGCCTTGTGTTAATTTCAGAGAGACAATTACTCAACGTGCTGAATTTGATTATTTACATAAGAAGCAAAGTGGAGGACAAGGTCAATATGGAAGAGTAATTGGGTAAATAAAGGCTAAACCAGGCAGATATATCAAATGCTAAGTTTATTTCCAGGGCTTCCTAATTTGGTATTTTTCTAACAAATTATGATCTGGCAAAAACAAAAAAAAAAGATAATGTAATTTTATGTGGAGGTTATTGCTATCATGTCAGAATTCTTGGTGAGCTCTCAAATTGGTTTTTGGCACAATTTTCTGGGCTTGCACTTGCTTCTTGATAATAAGATGCTTTTGATTTCTTACATTTGTAGGTATGTTGAACCACTTCCACCTGGGTCCCCAACTAAGTTTGAATTTGAAAACATGTTAGTGGGACAAGCTATTCCATCGAGTTTTATTCCTGCAATTGAGAAGGGTTTCAAAGAAGCTGCAAACTCGTGAGTAGCTTTTGTACCCCTACCATTATCACCCCAGAAGTTAAAGAAGATGTGTTTATTATGTTACTAAGACTTCAATTTACTGTGATTATGAATTAATTGATGGTTTGTTATATGTCCAGGGGTTCATTAATTGAACACCCAGTTGAAAATATCCGTGTTGTGTTGACAGATGGTGCATCTCATGCTGTGGATTGCAGTGAACTTGCATTTAAGTTGGCTGCAATATATGGCCTTCTGACAGGTCCTTATTGTATCTTTTCTTCTGGGATGATTTCTCCTTTGTATGATGTATTGCTTCACAAAAACTGCTGGATTTCTCACATGTCAATTGTGATACAGTGCTACACGGCCGCAAAGCCTGTGATATTAGAACCTATTATGTTGGTTGAGTTGAAAATCCCAACAGAATTTCAGGGCACTGTGGCTGGTGACATTAACAAGTAAGCTTTTCATTCTGCTGTTACGTGAATGTCACTGGGGCTTCCTCACCAAACTTTAGAATCTTATAATGTTCATGCTACCTATACTGCAGGAGGAAAGGTGTTACTGTTGGAAATGACCAAGATGGAGATGACTCCATAATTACTGCCCATGTAAGTTAAATTTTCTTTCCCTTTAAAGCAGTTTCTAGCTCTTTGCTATGCTGCTGTAATTAACAGCATCATGAATAAAATCATCTTCATGTTTAACTTGTCAACATCATGATATTCAATTATTCTGTTACTCTTCTTCAGACATAAAGCTCAGATCATTTCTTGTCTTCCAGGTCCCTTTGATCAATATGTTTGGATATTCAACAGCACTTCGTTCAATGACACAGGTGAAGCCTAAAATCATGAGTAAAATACGGATGTGATTACCCAGCCTCTTTTAGTTTCTCTTAATGCATTCTGTTGATGCTTATTCTGAGCAAGGCAAAGGTGAATTTACTATGGAATACCAGGAACACTCGCCTGTATCTCAGAATGTGCAGATGCAATTAGTTAACACTTACAAGGCCGAAAAGGCATCAGAATAATTGGGTGCCATCGAAGGCCGAAGAGCAAACAAATCCTCCAATTCTTTTCTAAGTTATGTAGCTTATTGGCATATTCAATACCTCCAAGTTCCATAACTACATTTAATTGGGGCATTTACTTTTAGTCTTGTATTGATAAATTATTTTTTGAAAAACAAGAACGAAACCGCCATAAAGTATACTCTCACGGTTTCTCAAGAACAATGTTCAATGATAAAGAACTTGTTCTCAAATTAATGGAACTAAAGCTTTTTGTTGAGAGTGCTTAATTATTTACCGCATATTTTGATTCAAATAAGTATTATTTTCTATTCAAACCGTAGACCAGGAATAAGATTACTAGCCCAAGTCTCAACATCTGAAAATGCACTATGACTAGTTAAATGCTTCTCGCAGTTTTGTAGGCAGCTCTAGATCAGGTTCAGATTCGCTTAGGGGTGAGAAATATTGATCCACCATGTCTTGGGACACTTGCTCCAACCTTGGAGGATCCCACTGCATAATTGATGCAACCCCAAAACATATTAATTCCTTAACAGAAAACAACTATACTTGTTCATCATTTTTACAAAGGAAAAAGGGAAAAATGATACCTTTGGTGCAAGGTCCTTATCCACCATACGTGCTCGTACCCCCTAAAAACGAATTGAAAAAACAAATTTATACAATAAAAATTATAGGAATAAAAAAAAAAAAAGTATTTAGTACAATATAGAGAATGTTCCATACCTCACAAAAGTCACTTGAGACTTGCTTAGATATCCCTTGCAGGGACATTCTATACTCACGAATTAGGCACTGGTCAAAGGTTTGAAATCTGCCTTCTCGTATCTGAAGCAGTCAAAAACATAGCTCAGGTAATAAAACATGGATTTTTCCCATTAGGTAAAAGAGAAAGGACAATGACAGTGTATAGAAAACTCACAGATTTCAGGGAAACCTTCAAACTCAATGGGGAGGCTTCTCTAAGCCTTTTTAGCGTGGAATTGCACCATGCATCATTTGTTGCAGATGCCTCAGATTCCTGACAAAAGCAGTAATTTAAAACTTTATTATAGCTTCGATTTTCTGTTTTATGCATCACAGAAACATCATAATCCCCTCTTGGCTGAACATTTATAAATATGAAAGAAAATATATAATTTAACAAAATAATATACCGGGAATTTAAAAAATTAGAAAAGTTATCATGAGGCTACCAAGGAATCAATAATTTCTTCAACTGTGTCATGCTTAAAACATCTATCTAGTGTTTCAATCCTGCAAAAACGAGACTGGAAAAGATAAGATACTTAAAATAATAAACATTGATCTCAAAAGAATATGATAAAGGCATTAAGCATAAACTTGTAGTTTGCTTGTTTCCTTTCAACAGAACAAACTAATTTCTTAACAAGGTGGCGGCCTCACATATGAGAACACAAACCTGCGGAGTGCACTAATCTCCTCAGGATAAGCAATGTCACTATATTTTTCCAAACAAGTTTCAATGACAGAAGGATCATCAGTGATTAATTTCCCAAGATGTTCTTCAATCAATGGAAGACTCTGTCATAAAACATTTCATAAACATTTCAGTGCGAGAAAAGTTACTGTTGTTAAATGACCCAGAATTAAAAATACATTAGAAACAAACCAAGACAAGGACCAAAGAGAACTAACTTCAGTCTGAGAATAGTGGGTAGCAAGCCCACAGGCAAACATTTCAGCTGCACTGAGTTTTTCTCCAGTCAAGGCTAAGTATTCTCCTGCAAGCAAGAAAACATTTCATAAATACAATGTAAATAAGTGAAAACAAAATCAAACTATGTATTAAACTTGAGAATAAATTGTTTCCCAATGTTTATGTGAAAAAACATGTGTATTATCGCAAAGAATACCTAAGTGACCAGGTAGATGTGAGAGGTGGAAAGATGCACCAGCATCAGGATGGAATCCAATCTGACTTTCGGGGGTTGCAAATACCTGAGAACTGCAAGGATGAGTTCCTGACTTTCCAAACGTCAAGCTAGTTTCAAGTTATGAAGTAGCAATACTCTACTTGACCATACAATTTTCTTGAGTACTAACAACTACTTCAGAAATAAAAAGGAAGAATGAAAAAATGAATTCAGAAGGCTTAAAAGACTGCACAAAGTGAATAAAAAAATGGATAAAGAACATATTATAACAGTTAGAATTGCAATGATAGGGATGATAACATATGCGGAAAAAAGAATAATAACAAATATATTCCTGTAACATGCAGTTCTACCAGCTGCAACATATGCGGAAAAAAGAATAATAACAAATATATTCCTGTAACATACAGTTCTACCAGTTGCAACTCGAAATGTCCCAGGTATTGAAACTCCAGCACCTCCACCCATGGTAATGCCATTTAAGAGAGCCACCTAGATAAGATTACAATGTACTAAATTACAAGTCACTAATATGAAATGAACAGTAGAACACACCATCCCTTTCCCACATAGCACCATAAAAAAATTAAAAATCATACTCACATGTGGCTTCAAATATGTTCCAAGGTGATAGATAAAACTATATAACGTCCTAAAAAATTCCTTGCACTCTTCTACCTTCCCTGTATTAAGAATTGTCAAGAACCAATGATCAACTCAGCTGAAAAAACAAAAGCAGGTTACAGTTACAAAGTTAACCAAGAAATCAAGTCTAGGATGCATTTTAACCATGTTTAATAAGGTTAAGGGCTGTGAACACCAGATTAGTGATTTCTACTTTTAAGGCCAATTTGTCCCAATTACAATTTATAAAGAATAGGTTAATATAGATGAAAAAACTATGCAAATTATTGAAGAAGTAATAGCAAAAGCAATTTGGGGGGTTTGGTCAACCAGGTCTTACCTTCATTTATCAAATGGTAAAGGGAAACAATATCTCCACCAGCACAAAATGCTCTGCCACTGCCCTTCAAATTTCAAAATGGTGTGATTAAAACTAAAAAACATCCAGAATGAAGAAAAACAATTTGAAGAAACTAACAACTGAGAATTACCTTCATCACCACAAAACCAATATGAGGATCTTGCTCCCAAGACGAATACAATTTATGCAACCTAGCACCCTGTAACGGGTCAAAACATAAACTTTTCTAACAGGTGACATTCAAGCACAAAAACCCAAATACAGAATCTCTAGCAGAATCCCAGAAACATGGAAAAAGGAACTGACCATGTTAGTACTAAGAGCATTAAGAACAGAGGGTCTGTTGAGAATTGCCGTTCGGGAACTGCCTTTACCCTCAACCAGTATCTGAAACGTATAAATGTAATCTTTAGCAGAATTAAGATGAAAGTGAGGAATCAAAAGGAGAGTAAACGGAGGAGTGACCTGATTCTGAAGATCGTCAGCGGAAGCATTGATAGGAAGAGAGCAGAGGCTCCTTGTCCACCGTGAGAAACTGTAAAGACTGCACCTTTTCAGCAAAGAATTCACACTCTTCATTTCTCAGTTTGTGATGAACAAGAAGCCACCTTCTGTTCTTTTGGCCGTTCCCAACCAATAGTAGATGGTTTTCAATTCAAGGTTTCAATCCCACCCCTAAAAAATTAATCTTGGGCGCTTGTCCATAAGGGCTGTTTGGTAGGCAGAGATTTGCCCCAGGACAATTTCCGTTACATGGTAATTTAATTAATTATACCTTCGTATTATGGAGTAACAGTATTTATTTATCTTATTTTTTAAAGATTAAGAGAAATGTAATTTTAAAATTACGTTATTTTAATAAATACTTATTAAAAAAATTAAAATATCTTATTTTAAGGTATAAATTACAATATTTTTGTCATTTTTCTTTTTAACTTTTTGAAAATAAGACAAATAAGTATTAATTTCATATTATAATAAGATAAAAATAAAAATAATATTTTTATTACGTTATTTTAATAAATACTTATTAAATTAAAATATCTTATTTTAAGGTATAAATTACGATATTTTTGTCATTTTTCTTTTTAATTTTTTGAAAATAAAACAGATAAGTATTAATTTCATATTATAATAAGATAAAAATAAAAATAATATTTTTATTTTTTATTTTTCTTATTATAATTCCCAATGGATAAATTTTTTTCTTATATTTTTCTAAGTGAAAATGTTTTCTTTTTCCTCAACTTTCTTGATGTGAAATCACTTGACAATTTTTTTTAAAATTTTTTACTAAATTTAAAAAAATTAAAAATATAATAAAATTCTAATAAAATATCATTATAAAACATATTAACTTTTTAAATATTATTTTTCAATTTTATACACAATACTTTTCTGATAAAATTAATATCTAACTAAATATGACCTAAAAGTAATAGAGATTTAGCAAAATCAAGATGTCTTACTAATTAAGATAATATCAAGAATAATAATAAGGTAAATATTAGATTTAGTTCCAACTTTTAATATAAATATTAGATATTATTTTGACTTTTTATTTAAACTAGAAATAGTCTCAAACCTTTTTAAAATTATCAAATTTAATCCTACTGTTGGTCACTTCCATTAAATTTATAATAAAAAATCTTAATTAAAATTATACAAAGCCACAAAAACCCTTAAATAGAAAAATATATATATTTTTGGAAAACTCCAAAAAAACATGTTTTATTTATATATCTGTTTATTTTTGCCTTTTACTTAATGCAAAATCCCTTCCTTCAATAGTAGAAACTTTTAACATAACTTAATAATTTAACAATATAATAAATTTCATAACCCAAATATTTTTTTAATTGCAAATTATTTATCATTTAAATTACTATTTTATAAAATACATCAAAAAAATATCTCCGAAAAGAAGAGTTAAGGTGGGTAAGTAATCTACTTTTAGTAAAAATAATTTCAGGATAATGAAAATTAAAAGAAAAATCATGTAAAAATTTCTATTAAACCTCCTACAATTTTTAGTTAATATTCCCTTTCAAAAATTAACAAAGTAACTAGTTTTAGGATTAAGTTTAATAATTTTGAAAAGGTTGAAAACTATTTTTGGTCTAAATGAAAGGTTGAGATAATATCTAACATTTATAATAAAGGTTGAAAACTAAATTTGGTATTTATTCAAGATAACAAAAGACTAAAATAAGATTTAATGAGGGTATTTAAAAAAATTTACATAGAATATGTAGGCATTTAAATAATTTCACAAAAAATTATAGTATTTTTAATATCCTTAATTAATTAATACATAAAAAAAAGATTTTTAAAAATATTGAAATAATTTTATATAAAAATTATAGCATTTTAAATATTAAAATATCTTGATTTTTATTTTTATTTTTTAAAATTTAATACTCTAACAACTTAAAATATTTATTTGTCTAATAATATTAAAATTATTTGTATTTTTATTTATTTAAAAATAATAATAATATATTATAAAAAAATAAAAATAAATAAACTTTTTATTTAAATTCAAAAAAAAAAATCTAAAACTCCAACTACGATAAAAACAAAGTCGAATAAAGGAAAAAAATGACGGCTCATGGAATTGTTTGTATTGTGCTGACCATAAAATCACATCAGATCAGCCCAAGTATAGGTTTTCTTTCCAGCCCATTAGGCTCACTCCAATGAACCAGGTCTATATATAATAATCTATTAAATAAACTACAACTGTTAAAAGGCCAGCCTCCGCGGCCCATTAAGTTTCCCCTACTTTATTTTCGTTCTCTCTCCTTCCATCATCGCCTATCTCTTTCCTCAATTGAGAATTTTCCAAAGACTTTGGAGGGAAGCTCAGCTTCTGCGTGCAGCGAGGCCGTAGCAGTACCAAGAACACGGCAATCACAACCTCTCCTTAAAAAAGGGTAAAGTGATTCTTTTTTGGATTGCATTTTTGTTCTGTTTTCTTAAAAGGGTCATCGTGCAAGACATGGATGAGAATATGAACCAATTCCAGCAAAGCTTGATTATGCTTGAAACCGAAGCTGAGCATCTGCTTTTAGCCCGCCATGAGGTCAGTTGGAGAATAAAGTTCATCTTTTTTCCCCCTTCCTGAGAAAATTTGTCAAAGGGAACAGCTCATTTGAATTCGTATCTTCAACCATTGTGGCAAATTGTTGGGATGAAAGTCAAAATGTGAAATTAACAGACTACCTTGCCTCGTTCAGGTGGTTACAAATATTTTTCCTAATCAAGTTTTAATCTTGTGAAATTTGGAATAAATTGTTGTTCTGTATTGTAAACTTCTATGTTAAATTTAGTTAGGGCTTAGGAAAAAAGGGATAACTGGTATTTATTTCAAACACAGCTGGTTGAAAATGACAAAATGAGGAATGGAAACAGGGAGGCACTTACAGCACTGAGGAGGAGAGCTCGGACAACAAAAACTAGTGTTCCATCCCCTTTTGAGTCAATAATGAAGGACATTGGGGGACCTGGATCCAGATCATTGGTAAAGGAGCTTTGTGCAACCTGTGGCAATCATGACTTAAATGAGCCCACATGGATGATGTTCCCTGGAACTGATATGTTTGGAAACATCCCATTTCATGCTTCTCACACTATTTTGGACACAGGTTTGAACTGCAAGTGCTCAAAACATGTTTTTCTGTTATTACAACATTTTTATCATTGTTCCCGTTGCCAATACAACTATATTTGCTCCAAAGGAACAGTGGTTTTAATTAGAGCATGTCTGTAGAAGTCTGTTGGGGATTTATTGTCAGAAAACCTTTTTTTCCAAAGTGTCACTATTTACTTTCTTGTCATTCAGAGCAAGCACACCTTGACTATGAGGCAAAGAAACTGCAAAGCTATGTCAAAGAGAAGTCATTTTTAATATCAGAAAAGGGAGTTCTTGCTGATAAGATCAGTCCAGGTGTGCTCAGATCCTTAGTAACCTTAGCAGACAATCCAAAGTAAGTGCATTAAGTCCCAGATTGTATGATTGAATCCATTTTGCATTTGAGGCAACAGCTGATAGGGCTGCCAGCTGCAGTGCTAATATCAACAGACAAAGTGATAGACGAGATGGGAGTTGTCTTTGCTATATGTCATGATATATATTCAGCACTCTAATATTTAGAACACCTATGGTCTGGCTTTAATATGCATTTGCTCACAGTTGGCTGCCATTCTATTACCCATACTTTGTTTTTTTCTTGCTTTTGAAATGTGCATCTAGGATGGTTGTTTTCTTCTCATCAATTGGAATAACTTTGCTTAGTCTGTTGTTTCCTGTAACTCTTTCTGCACAAGGTTCTGTTATAACTTATATGATCCATATTGTAGCTTAATATGTTTAGTTTGCTAGTCTTTCACATGTACTACTAGTCTTTCACATGTACTACCACAATCATTAGCACATTAGGTTACATGTGTCCTCTATCTTTGCAGTCAATTGAGTTGTTCCTGCAGTTGTCATTCCCTTTTTCACATTGATACAATGCATAGCCTCATAGAAGGAAGGTGTTGATTCAGGGACCATTTTGATTTCTATCAAAAGAAGTGTGGAACTTTCGTAGGGACTGTTTAACCAGTTGAAGATGGCGCATAGCACCCTTGCTTTCTTCCTTTCAAGTTTCAAGTGGTCCTGTTTTTCCTGTCCTCATGTGGTCCTCCTATTCAATTCTTACCCCCCCCCCCCCCCAGAAAAAGAAAAAGATGGAAAAGGTTATATTGCCTGAGCTGGCATGAATGCAACAAGTATACATTTCATTGCTTTATACATGAAACTTTTAGATTGTTTCAGACATGGTTATTCGTGATAGTCTTTCTTCATAAGTTGCAAATCCAGTTTCATCACAGGTTGATTACTCTTTTTATGTGACTACGTTGGATGTATTGCTTGTCGCCCATTGCCATTGATGTGGATTCTAGTCGCAGTTTATGCATTGACTGACCATTAGAATTGTTTGCATTGCAAAGAGTTAGCATCCAATGAAACCTTTTGAAATGCTTGGAATCCCTCAAATGGATCTAAAAGATCATCAGAAACAGCTTCCTCAGTTTATCAATTTGTACCATGATTGACATCAGGGGGCTTTTGCACTTTGACAAATGGTGTCTTTACTGTCTATCATGGAACAAAAAACTAGTGTAACTGCCTGCAGACTTGCTTCAAATGAAGGTTGAGGATGAAATTTTTGGTTTTTTCTTTATGGATGTGATTTTAAAAAATAAAAATAAAAAATTGAACATCTTCACTGTTGATATTAGTTTTGCCAAGCTAGACTGTTCGCTCAAGCTTATTTCTTGAACTCTTAAAGGTAGTGTTCCAAATTGTTAAAAACCATTTTTTTTTGAAAAATAATTTGTTAAAAACTCAAGATTCTAATTTAAAGATTTTATGACATTAAATGGAGAGATTTAAAACAAAATGTGAGTTGTTCTCTTGTATAAATCATCATTAAATATATATAAATATAAGGCTTAATTTAATTTTTAGTCTATTAACTATCACTTGATTTTATTTTAGTCTAGAAACTATGTTTTATTTCTAAGTGGTTTATTAACTTTCAGATTCATTTCAATTTCGTCTACTTATCAAAGATAACGGAAAACTTCCTTGGAGAACAGTTAGTTCTCTAATTATATTTTTTTGATCTTTTAGTCCTTAAATTTATATTTGTTATAAAAATAACTTTTTTACTTAAAATTATTATTTATAACCTCTGATATCAGATTTTCATACGAGTTTTCCTATTTTTTTAATTTGGTATCAAAGCCTAAAAGTTAATAAACCACTTAGAAATAATAATTTTAAGTATAAAAATCTAATATCAGAACCTAAAAATAATAATTTTAAGTATAAAAACTATTTTTATAACAAATATAAATTTGAGGATTAAAAGATAAAAAAAATATAGTTAAAGGACTAACTGTTCTCTAAAGTTTTCTGTTATCTTTGACCAAGTAGACGAAATTGAAATGAATTTGAAAGTTAATAGACTACTTAGAAATAAAACATAGTTTCTAGACTAAAATAAAATTAAGGTGATAGTTAATAGACTAAAAATTAAATTAAGCCATAAATATAAAGAAAAGGTTATTTCTCCAAGTGAATAAGTTGGGGGGCTTAGATTTAATTGCCACGGGCATTTCCCTGTTGTGGTCCATTGGTGGTCACTGCAATGCCCTGTTATGGTCCATTAGTGGTCACTGTAACCTAAAAGAATTGTCGGTGAATCGCACCTTGATCAGTGATCAAACTGTGCCATAAGTAAAATACTAACTTAATTTCTAACTCTTAACTCTTAAGCATTACCCCTGTTAAAAAAAAAAAAAAATTGTCAAAGAAAAACTGACTCAATTATCAACATTTAGAGCCATCTGCCCCTTGTTGGCCGGCTGGCTAAACACCTGTTTTAAATTGCCATTTTCACCAACATAACGTTAATTCAAATCTCTTTTAATTCCTAAAATTTGTACTTAAAAAAAAAATTATCCACATTTAGAAGCTGTTTACGGAATAATAACAACAAAACTGTTCCTTTACTATACTGTTCATGGAAATAAGTTTCTGGGTAAGTAGTGGACCTTCCGTACACAAGAGTCAACGTCGGTGTCAGGCTTCCACCAAATGCCAGGATGCCACCAGACTCCTCTCTCCTCTCTCTCTCTCTCTCCCGTTGGCTTTTTCAGACAGCCGGGCAATGCCCTCCTCCACCTTTACTTTTCTTGTACACAACCTCATCCATTCGTATACAAACCCACTCTACTCGCTTCGCCGACGACACACATGTAGTTCTGTACTTCCCTGCCCTCCGGCAATATCGAACTTCGACCCCATAAAATCCAGCGCGTGGAGAAGTTGGATTGACGTGTGTGAGTAAAGATAATGCTGGCCGTATATAACCAAATTAGTGGCGACACCGAATAATACATCGTACGGTGAAGATACGATCGTCTTCTCTATCCAGTCCCTCCTCGCCGAATTACCCTCATCTTCCTCTCTATTTACATAAAATGCCCCTCTTCTCTCCTCGTTTGTTCTTATATTTTGTAGGAGCTTAAAAAACTAAAATTTTCTTATAAATTTAAAATTTTGTTTAAAAATTCAATTTTACGTTAAGTTTTTTTAGGAAGTTTTCAGATTTTTTTTAAAAAAAATTACTTTAAAAGGTAATTTAAGCACTATCTTTTCGACATCCAACAAACACCCTCTTAAAGTGAAACTGCCCCTCTCTTCCACTCAATATTTTTCTTTTTTCAATCTCATTTAATTTTTCGTTGAATTTTATAGTTCAATCCGAATGCTCCTATAAATTTTGCATCAATTATTGGATGTGATGATGAGACTACAAATGGATGGACTTATGGGTGCATTTTAATTTCAAAGTCATGCACGTGCAATATTATTGCCCTATAAGTTAAAGCAACAAAGAAAAAGGTCTCATGATAAGCAACGAAGAATAATTTATCATGAATTTACAAATTAATCTAATTCCTTTGTTAATTTTTTTTTTTAATTCTAATATGAAATTCTTCTTATTAGAATGAACTCAATTATTTATATGAGGTCATCTCTTTCTGCTATAAATAAAAGATTCTGAATTCAAATCGTATGATATACGGGTGAAATAAAATAAAAGATAAAAAATTATTGTTTTTTATCGTACAATTAAGATAAAAATAATAAAAAAACCTAAAAAGAAAAAAAAAAGGAAAGAGAAGAAAAAAAAATTGCAGGGAAAAAAAATAAAGGTTGAAACTCTTTTTAGTTTTTTTTATATTTTTTTATTTAAGAATTTTTTTTTGTCTTTAAATTTAAAATTCAACCCCCTTTTTAATCTTTTTGTTTTTTTTTTTTTAGCACGTCATCTTAATGAAAATTTTACAATAGAAAGATTAAAAAGAAGTTTTTTTAAGTAAGGGATCAAAAAGAGATTTTTGTAAGTAAAGGGATAAAAAAAAACTAAAAAAATTTCTTTATGACTCTTCTATTTTAAATTTTCAATAATTTAATATGTCATATGTGCGTAAAAAATAACTCAAAAATCAAAAAAGAGTTCGATTTAAAATTTTAAGAATAAAAAAAATTTTAAATAAAAAAATTATTAAAAATAAAAGGAGGAAAACAAGATTTTAACCAAAAAAGAAATCATGGAGTTTCTGAGCAACTGATTAAGAAGACAGAAAAAGTGGGCTCAATGGGCCATCGGTTTTAAATGAAAGCTCCGCGTGGCGTAACACTGCAGGGAGAAAACCAAAACCAACTCCACTGACACGGCTATGACCCGGACTGCATGATCCCATAACAAAATATAGTGGTACTAGTATAATTCTTTTTCCTTTCCTATCTAGTTGGACTGAGTGGGAAAGTGAAATCCCCGCACAGAAATCCATTACATTTTAACCCCAAACAAACCCACAGCTTTCACATGGGTTGAACAGTTGTAGTAGTAGTTTTCACCTTTTTGTTTTTGTTTTTTTTTTTACCCTCTCCAATCCCTTCTGGCATCTGCACAATCAGCTCATCACAACCCAGTTTCATTCTGAGTTAGGAATAGGACTAGGACTTAGGAGGAGAGAGCTTTTAAAGAGGGAAGATAAAAGAGAAACTTAATGAACACGCCAAACTAAGTGGAAAGATAGAAAGAAAGAAAGAAGGAAAGAAAAGTAACAGTGCAACTCTGGAATTGGCAACTCACTGTGTTTCGAAATTCGCATCCTCTGTCATAAGGTGAGTTTTTACTCTCTTTGACACTGCAACTGCTTCTTAGTTCCCCACTACATGTCCATTTCCTCAAAACTCAAAACCCATATGCTCGTTAGTCCCACCCATTAAAGCCCCCAATTCATTTCCTTTTTTCTTTTTAATCTTTTTTTACCTATTTTGCATTTTTGCTTCTAATTTCTACTTGTTTTGATTGTTGGTAGTTGATCTGGATTCCGATCATATCCCAGAAGACTTTCCGGACGAGGAAGAAAATGCTGGAATATGAGTGGGGAAATCCGTCGACAATAATGCTCTCCGGCGACCAGCCAACACAGGAGGATGACCCGGCCCGCCAGATTTTCGATTACTCGGCCGCCACAGCCAACCAACAGTCCTTCAACCAAACACTGCTTCATCACCAAAACACCGTCAACGCCAACGTCAATGCCTTTTCTCAACAGAATCACTTTCATAATCCTGCCCAAGCCCACCTTCACTCTATTTACGACCTACGCGCCTACTCCGGCGCGTCAGCTTACGGCAATCCTCACCCATCCTTGCCCTCCCTGGACTCTGTCTCCGGAGGAAGCGGTGGCGGCTACGTTATAGTCCCGAAGAGAGAGGAAATTACTGGATCGCCTCTGGACTTCACCGCGAGAATCGGGCTCAACTTGGGCCGGCGTACGTATTTCTCTTCAGCCGAAGACGAATTTGTCAACCGGCTCTACCGCCGGTCGAGAGCTGGTGATACCGTTTTGACCAACTCTCCCCGGTGCCAGGCTGAGGGATGTCATGCCGACCTCACCCACTCCAAGCACTATCACCGGCGCCATAAAGTCTGCGAGTTTCACTCCAAAGCCGCCACCGTGATCGCCGCCGGATTGACTCAGCGATTCTGCCAGCAGTGCAGCAGGTTTGAAAATTTACTGAAATGCCACTTACGTTTCACGGTAAACATAGTCGTCAATCATACAGCGTCCCTCAGGCTGCTAGAGGATGAGGATAACGATGTAGCACATCGGAATGACGGAAGTACCCCTCAATGGTGTGCGAGGAAGCCAATGATTGGTGTCCCGTATACGTGGGGTGATCCCGAGGGCATTTGTGTCCTTAAAAACTCCCTGTGCTTTCCGTTTATGTACCGTTTGCCTTTTCTACTTATAGCAGGAGAAGCTGTCATTACCCGAAAGCCGAAACCAGTTCAATGACAGAAACACCCTCCACGTAAATTCATATTTTCCGTTCCGCTCTGTACACCAAAACCGGAAAGATGACTGAGACGGGAAACGGAGATGCCCCGGCATTATTTTATTATATTTATTTATTTATTTTTTACGTTTGAAGAGTTAGCTATTTAACAATCTTTTAATATTATTCTTAAATTAAAAATTTTAAATTAATAAGTTTTAATATTACTACTATATATTATCTTAAACTAATGATTGGGTCTACCGTCGGGGGAAGGCGGTAATCCGGAGGGCATTATCGTCCGTGCGTCATATACTAGGACACTTGGTTTCGTACTTTTTGATTAATTTTGGGTTCTTAATATTTGGACAGATTCCATCTTCTTTCAGAGTTTGATAATGGGAAGCGCAGCTGCCGGAAGAGGTTGGCCGATCACAATCGTCGCCGGAGGAAATCTCTGAAACAACAGAATCAAGAGAATCAAAAATCCAAGTCTGAAACTACCGGGACTACTTATTCCACTGATCATAATCTCCCAAGTAAGCAAGCATTTGCAACGTTTTTAGTCAATACCAATTTGCCTAAACTAGCATTGATTTTTTGTTTTTATGGGCATTTTTAGAGTCCCCGCCAGATTCTGGCGTTCAGGCTTCATCCTCAGTGACTATAGCTGTGTCGCCACCTCGAATCTCGTTGGATTGTTTCCGGCAAAGAACCAACCATGCAACGGCATCATCTTCATCATCAAGTTCACTTTTTTTCTCAAATGGGTAATGAATTAAAGCACCAAAATGAAGAGGGGGGATAGCCTAGTCTCTACCAAATAACAACTTATAAATGCCTTTAATTTCCCAGAATTCAGTACTCTTTTGCATGAATTGGTGTTAGAAGACACTAACATCGATCAAAAGAGAATCTGTTTGCCTTTTTTTTTTTTTCTTTTTTTTTCTTAATATATGTTTCCCATCTATGTACCACTGTACGGGTGAAAAACTATGTACTACCATAGTAGTTATAATGTCCGGAGACATTGGATGGAGAATGTGTACTTGAATTTGGTTTTCCCAAAGCAAATGAATATTAGGTTTCAGGAAGCTGTCAAGTTAATTTATTCCTCATTTCGGGATTGATTGTATTGTTAGAAGAAACAATTCCCTGGTATATAGTGGGGCACTCGATTTGTCAATTAAGGTCATACGTTGTACAATCAATCTGTTCAATTTTTATTTTAATCTGATTATTAAAAATAATTAATATTTAAAAAAAATTAATTTTTATATAAATATTTTAAAATATTATAATTAATTATATAATAAAAAATTATAAATTAAGTAAACATAAATAAATAAATAAATTGTGTGGGCATAATAATTGACTGTGTAACCATAACCACTCTGATATAAAATAAATAAGTTAACATAAACATAAGAAATGAGGAAAGGAAATTTAGGATGGGTTGGAAGGTTTTAGAAAAGTGGAAGATTATTTCTTAATGTATAATGGTCGGAAAATAATTATGAGAACTTACAATGTAATCACTTATGATTTGAAATAATGGCATATAAAGATTTAAAATTTTAAAATATACACAGAGCGTATTCATAATTTTTGGTATGTAGACTTAATATTTCAAAATGTGCACATAAACTCTTGAAATTTGCAACAAATATAAATAATAGTTTGAAATTTCTTAAATGTCTCAAAATCCACTAACTTAAAAATATGAAAAAGAAAAGAAAATAAAAGTATTTTGAATATTTCATGTAATCTCGAGTGATTATGTACATCGAGTACAAACCTTAACCTTTTGTTTGCTTTGAGAGAAATAGAAAAAGAATAGACAACATATATCCTTACATTTTCCTCCCCTCCCCTCATTTAGTTAGACCATTATTGGCACACACTCCACCATACCACACTGTCGTTACACACTCTTTTTTTTTGTTAACTTCCGTTAACTCCCACACTCCGTTAGTCTCCATCCTCACCAAACCCATCTTCCTCCTCACCTCCATTCTCATCCTCATCCTAATCATCTGTAGGACAATTACTAGCCTCCCAAACCAAACACCCATACGATGGGAGGGATCCCACCAGTAAGATTAGCTCCACTCATCTCCCTCGCTACCTCTCCAAAAACCCCTTTGTTCAGAAGGTTACCTAAGGCAAAAATGAATTCTCAATTCTAGCGTCAGACCCCTTGTCCAAGCCGCACTCCTTCGTCTAGGAAAAACTCCAACAAGAATCAAAAGTCGATCTGGGTCCTGCAAGAACCCAAATGCAGATGCAAAACCTGAGTAGAACCCAGATTAGAGCGAAGAAGAGAAGAAAGAAGAGCGGGAGGAAAGGGAAAGAAAATCAAAGAACGAGGGCTGGGTGAAAAGGAGTAACCAGAGAAACGGAGATAAACGGAGACGAGTGAGTGTATGACGGAGGGTGTGAAGACCGAGTATGCATATATAGTTTTCCCATTTAGTTATTCAAATAAAGAAAGTTATTTCTATCCTCTCAAACCCAAAAAGTTTAGCAGTGGTTTTCAAAGCATAAATAACTGTTAAGGTCACACAAAATAGTAAGAATGTGTTTAATTTATTGGATTTTATCAATTTATAACTAATTAAAATACTTAAAAAAATTAACTTATAAATTAATTTTAAATTATTAAATAATAACTATTAATTATTCTAAAAACTAACAACAACTCATAATAAGTAAATTAGACACATTTACAATAGTTTTGTATAACCTTAATAATTGTATATGCGGCCATCAGCATGGGCTGAATGTTTGTCATCAAACAAATCAAATCTTCAGCATTGAAGAGTGAAAAATGAACAGAGCAGCTGTCCCTTCAGTGGAGGCTAGCTTGCTGGGACTATAATCAACGCTATAATTGTAACAATCAAAGTAATTGTCCGAAGTCTGTATCCACACTCATCACCATCAATCCATCGTCAGTTGTGTGGCAATCTAACAGAACAACAATGGCAGAATGGCCCCATCGGGACACTGTTATGTCCCCAGCATTAAATATTATTTAAAAAAATTAATTTATTTAATTTAATTGATAAACATTATTATTATTAATTGTAATTATAAATTAATAATTAATATTTATTAATTAATAAATTTAAATTAATTAAAAAAAACTAATATTTTTATCTACTATTTAAATAAAAAAAATTTAAATTTTAGTATTAACCAATTTTTATAGTAACAATGATCACATTTGACTCATTACTTATGGTATATCTAAACAAAAAATTGCCTTTGTATATTTGGTTATAATTATGAACACCATTAATTTTATTAAGGTCATTAAAATTATTAAATTTGTATTTTAATTTGATCATTAAAAATAATTGATAATTAATATTTATTATTTAATATATTAAAATTAATTTATTAATAAATATTTTTAAATGTTATAACTAATTATTTAAAGAAAAATATATAATAATAAAATTACAATTAAAATTAACAACATTAACGAAATCATTAACGGACATAACCTCAACTTGTATATCCCAATTTCCTTAAACTCACAAGTCACAAATGGATATAGGAGTGGAGTCTTTTTTTGTCTAATTAAAAGTACACCAATCATCACGAATTACAAATTTTATGCAATAACGTAAGTTCATATATGTATTTTTAATGTGTTTTTCTAACCATATATATAACACTTTAAAATACAAGTTAAAAATGTATTAATTATATTTTTTTTATAAATATAAAAAATAAAAATTAATTTTAAATTTATTAATTATTTAGTTAAAAATATACACATAACATTAATGTTAAAAATAATATTTTTTATTTAAAAAAACTATTATAAAAAAATATAATTAATACATTTTTAATATATATATTTTTTGTACCCGTAACTTTAATTACGTTGACCGATCTGAGTGTATCTAACTCTTGAATTCAGTCAAAATTTAAGTTGCAATAGCAGCCGTATCTCTTTTTCCTCCAAATTTTCCTATGTTAAAAAATATATATACTTACAAAAACTTTTTTTAAAAAAATTCTTGATTATTGTGCATAAACAAGAATTATAGGTACCTCCAAAACCAAAGACATGGGGAGAGTGTCACGAACATTCCCAGCTGGCTAAAGTTCTAGCTTTAATTTGTATCTATTCAATTGTCGTAGAAATCTCAAGTTCGTTTTGTTTCTTTCCCCATATTTCATTTTCCCACGGCTTTCCATGAAAATGGTAGTATATGTTGGTGAGGACTGAGGAGGAAAGCTACTTTAGATCATTGGGAAGCCTCCTTGCAACTTCGGCGAAACTTAGGCCTGTGGGACCTTCAATTCGCTTTCCCACATCAATACACTAACGTTTCTTATCCGTCATGGTAGTTAATAAAAATTAATACCAAAAATGGTTCTTTCTTCTTGTTTCTGTTCGCCTCTTCAAAAAAAACACACACACACACACATATATATATATAAATTAATATTTATTCATCTTATTTTTAAAAAATTAAGAGAAAAATAATAAAAATTATCTTAATGTATATTTTAAAAATAAGGTAATTTAATATTTTTCACTAAAAAATTATTGAAATAATGTAATTTTAAAATGATTTTTCTCTTAATTTTTAGGAGATAAAGCTGATAAGTACTATTTTCATATATATATATATATATAACATTAGATATAATTATTTTTGGCAACTCAAGTGATTCAATAATAATTTTTGTTTTATTTCAAAATTTTAATTCAATTCAAATAATTTGGAATAAAAAATCTTAAAAATTATTTTTTACCATACAACTTATTTAAAAAAATTCATGTAATTTTTACTTTTAAGAAAAGGGTTTCGAAATGTTTTTTATTTGAAAAGAAATGAAATTTGTTGTGAGTAAAACCTTTAAATTCACCCCTTAAAAAGATATAAAGATAAATTTGTCTCTC
>BPVZ01000002.1:5993781-6007132 GCA_020521535.1 Rubroshorea leprosula | reverse complement strand
AAAAAAGGAAGAAGATGATCGAAAGAGGGGGTTCCACCGGAACCCAGGTGGAACCCGAGCTGGGTTCCGGTGGAACCCAGTTGCAACTGGGTTCCTCGAACCCAGCTGATTTGGGTTGTGGAACCCAGATCTGTTGGGTTCCGGTGGAACCCAGTTTGCTGGGTTCGGTGAACCCAGTTGCTGGGTTCCACCGAACCCAGCAGACAAAGGAAGAACCCAGCAGACAGAGGAAGAGGAAGAAGAGGAAGAAAGAAAAAGAAAAAAAAAAAAGAAGAAGATGATCGAAAGAGGGGAAGAAGATGGGTGAAGAAAAGGAGATGGGTAAATTTGTAATTTTATATTTTTTTTTATTAAGGTAAAATCGATTTATGAGTTGGCGCTGACGTGTCTTAAAAAAGATTCCAAATCAGCGGTTTTTTACATTGTTTCTGCCATGTCATCAAAAAAATTATAAAATATGCCACGTGTCGTAGTTAACGGTCTAAATTGACAGAAGGACTAACGGAGTGCATTTCTTATAGTTAAGGGATCAAAAAAGTGCAAAAAATTATTAAGGGACCAAAAATATGCAACTCACTAAAGTTGAGGGATCAAATTTAGCATTTAACCAAAAAAAAAAAAAAGTTTCATGAAGCCAAACATACCATCTACAAAAAGTGAACGACATTAATTCAAGTTTCAAAACCACCGGGTTGAAACGGACCATTCTCGTATCTCAACCTCTTTGCTCCGGTACTAAGAATAAAGTTACATGGTTAGTGAGTTGGACACGGCAAGTTTGGGGTACGTACGACCACCACACGCGAGTGTTTCCCGAAACAACGGCACCTCTGCTCTGGCTATGGCTGATGGCTAGCTAGTTTGCTATATAAACCTATTGGGACCACCCAAGATTTGTCCCTCAGTTCCATAATTGGGATCAACCTCTCTTGTCCTCCACTTCTCTCTACCCTCCACGTGCCTTTCTTCTTCCTTCCTTCTTCAACCCTTCAAATCACATTTCCGTGTAGTACATTGTATTTAATTTTAATTGTTCAATCATTAAAGAATATTATGACGAGACAACAAAAATACTAATAGCTAGGTAGAGAGAAGTAGAGTAGTGCCCTTAATTGAAGGGAATGGATCATGTGGCTTAAACTTTATAGAAGGAGGGAGCTCAATTAATCAAAGTCGAAATTAAAGTCACAAATGTTTAAACCCCACTTCCATGGGTGTGTGTGCAGCCTGACCTCAATATGATAATCCTGGCAGATCGTGAAAATTTGAGGAAGACTCACATGGGTCAACTCCTGAGTATCATATTCCAACTTTTCACTCTTCCTTATGTTTTTACTAGATTTTTTATTCCGTTCTTATTTATTTAAGAGACATGCGCATATGATATGTCTTGATTAAGAATCAAGGGTTACAAACACTATTTCATTTTCTAATATAACCTTTAAATAAACACGTAACATTAAATAAATAAATATATTTTGATTCATGTCTTACCCAAAAAAATAAAATCAACCATAATAACGGTCATGTTAAGTTAAGAAATTTTTTCTCAAATATAATTACGTGGCACTAAGTTTTCAAAACATTAGAGAACAAGCTTCAACCCATAATAAATTGAAAGCCGAAAAAATAAAGCCATGGAATATGACACGAAAAAAATCGTCATGAACGCAATCAGAACCCTTAACTAGAATTGAGAAGCCTGCCCCTGACACAAGGTAACATTGACAGCAAATTCTGAAAGCCACTGATGGACAATTAAACCTATGCAGCGAATGGGCCCAACATTGCAAGGCCGAGAAAGAAGCAGGTCCCACAAAAATCCACCCTAAGAGGCCCACTAGGGTTCTTTGTGGCCCACTATTTATTTAATCTCTTTTGTTTCCCCTGTCATGTTGTGCCCACAAACCCAACAGCCAGCCCATTTCTGAAGTGGTCAGTGCTTCGTACGGCAACCCTCTCCCCTGTTCAGACTTTAGATTCCATCATTACAATCAACGGCAAAAAAATAATTTACCTTTAGCCCTTTATCTTATTAGATTTGTAGGTTTTAACCTATCATCTTTTACTATAACACTTTTAGTCCTTTACTTATTAGAATTAAATAAAATAACTATCATTTATAACATTTTGTTAGTTTTGTTAGTTGACTGTTAACTTTATTAACTGACTGTTAGTTAACAAAAATTTATTTTTAACTAATAGAATTAATAGTCAGCTAACAGAATAATTCTGTTAGCTGACTATTAACTATATTAACTAGCTGTTAGTTGATAAAAATCTATTTTCAGCTAATAAAGTTAACAGTCAGTTAATAGAACTAACGAAATATTATAAATTGGAGGCTATTTTCTTCAATTTTAATAGGTGAGGGACTAAAAATATTATAATATAAGATGAGGAGCTAAAACCTACACATCTAATAAGATAAAAAGTCAAAATAGATTTTTACCTACAAACAACACCATTAATCTCTCAAGGCCTAATTGGTATATACGTCGCCCAGCATACACACACATATATATATATATGTATATTGGGAGTCATGACATAAATTGATGTATCTCAGTTTAGAATTTTAAGATTATAGGAACAAAACCAATAATAATTAGAAAATGTTATAAATTATAAATTAATTGTCACTGATTATTTTGGAGAAAAATAAATATAATTGCTTATTTTTCTCATAATCCATTACTTTACCTTAAAAGACACTTTACCACAATTTTTATTAGGAAAATGCATTCGGAGCCTTTAATCACTAAAGCAATATAAGGGATTACTTTTATTTATTCCTTGGATATTTATTTCCAATAATGAAGTCACATGCAAAATGGCATGGCTTCCTGGAAAAAATATTTTGGGACGTGTATACCAAACGAGCCCTTAGTGGTGGGAGTTCTAATCCCAGCAAAGGCTTTGAAAAATCCCTCTCCTCCAATTACCTATATTCAAAATTAAAAAAAAAAAAAAAAGAGAAGAGAGAAAAAGGATTACAATCAACACCATTATTAGTGCAGAAATACCAATTATTTACAATAAAAATGAGAAATAATCTGTTTTGTTAGGCCCAGTCTCCATGTCGTTTCATAATTTCACACCACTACCAGTATTACTACGTGTCCACGAAATTTGATGTACATCAAGGGCCCCTGTCCTGCATTACATGTGAATCACACACAGACGCTGTGGGGTTCACCAGATCCGCTGTCTGAAAGATTGGGTCCGACCCAGATACCGCTTTATGTTTTGCACGGAAATGCATACAAGTCCAACCTGTGCAGAACAGGGGAGCAGTGAATCCAGACCTATTGCTATTGGAGCCGATCCAAGATTCCCGCACTAGCTTAATAAAAGCATTTTAATTTTCACCCATACCTACCTGGCATTAGGTACATCATAAAAGCCTTTTTCTCCCATGATCTCGATGGGATTTTGAGGAAGCAAATTCGAAAGGCAAGGCGTAGTAAAGAAGCTCATATAGTACCTTAATAACACCTATTTTTGAAGGACGAAGGTACCATGATAAAAGGCAGGGTGAAGGAGATACAAAAGAACCATGAGCAGCAAGCTTTTGCACCACCAGTCATAGTTATTAGATTAACAGAAAGACCATCACGCGTTCTACTTGGACTGCAGACCAGTTCAAAGCCCATTTTCCTCAAGCTATGTAGTTCTGCACAATTTCCATTTTGATGAGGATCTTCATGTAAAGTTTTAAACTGTATATTGCTGGATGCAAATGAGTGAAGTATTGATATACCCAAATCCCATTCCCAAATTTTAGTCCACTTTGCCTTTTACAGCACTCATCCTCACCAGATGCAGGAATAACGGGTCAATTTGCGCGCATGTGTTTTGTGGTTGTGTAAAGTTTAACTTCAACATATCCAGAAGAAATTCAATAAAAAGCTATTGGCTTAGTTACAGAGTGAATCACCTTCAATTATAGTGATAATAGATGAGAGAGTCTTTCCTTCATTCTTTCCAATCATATGGGGCACGCTCAACAACTAGGTAGTCACCCCTGATATCCTTCACAACTCGAATCTCATCATCAAGATAGACAGTCTCAAACCTAGAGAACAAATATCCACATGAGACCTCTAAAACTTGGAATAATATAATAAAATAAACTTACTATCAAGCAAGCCCAGACCTCTTTCTCCTTTACTTGACTGGAAAGAGTGGTGAGAAAGGGGGACATGAGACAAAGGTGCAAAAACAAGCAAATAAGTACTGCAAGATGCTTAAGTTTGAGAATCTAAAACTCAAATCAGTTGCCATGTCAAGGATCCTTCAACTGATGAGTAACAAAATGAGGGATAACAACGACAAAGCAATGCATTCTTGGGCAAATGAAGAGAAGATAATTAATCACAAGAAAAGCAAATAAGCAATCAATAAAACCGGTATTTACACATCATAAGACCAAAAATGAAGACCATTTAATCATATTATAAACATGAAGCTATAAGGGATGTATTGGCTTCGAGTTTGAGGGACATGCCAGTAGGTGTCACCTATGAGGTAAACCCTGAAAAACCAACTATTCGTTTCTTGTAATTATACCAACATTCAACTTAAATCACCAAAAATCTGAATCCTGAGAAATTGAATATGGCGGTAAACAGATATAATTGAACATATAATTTTGAATTTTTAGCTTAAAAACTAATTTGACAAAAATCTAAGCCACACAGCCCCTTTGCAATTGAAACAAGTGTTATGAAACTGCATTTGAGCATGATAAAACTGATCCAATTATGATCTTCAAATTGATTCCAAGTAACAGACATAGAGTAACAGCAAAGAAAACCATTAAGCAGATTAATCAATGAAATAAAACAACTAGAAATACTGATAAAACCATACAGTTAACAAATACAGAATGCCTACACTCACCAACCCTGTCCAAATGGCGGCAACGGAATCTCCCATTCTCTTCCCCTTAGAACGGCACTCGTAAATCTGACAATTCACATAAACACTTAATCAAATTCCATAGCAACAATTAAACGTTTTTATGGTGGAATTGGAAAGGCAGAAAATTCATTAGCAATCAAGCGTACCTAAAATTTACTCTCTGGGCCGAGGCTATCTCGATGGTGGAGCGAACAAAGAAAACACCGTCAGGTGGAAAAGTAATCACATTGTTGAGCGTCCTTTTCTCAACGTCGATTACCTGCAAAACGTCACCGGCTTGAGTTCCAAACAAATACGCCTTCTCTATAATGAAGAGCTGCTCCTTCTCCGTTGTCCAGAGCAGCCGCCACGTGGCGGATAAGGAATCGCCAGTGGTGATCGTATCCCGGCCAAGAACAGCCATGGCATCAATGGCCTTGACGATTGCATTGAGTTTGATGGTATCATTCTGAGTCTTGAGTCCTCGATCTTGGTCGGAGATGAGACTGAGAAGGTCTTCTTTGGCTGATTGAGACTGCGCTGCGGTGGAGGAGAAGCTGGCTTTGGTAGAGTTTGAGCTCCGGTTTTTGAGTTTTGGAGGGAGCGGGCGGGAGAGTAAATTAGTAAGGCGTGGAAATGGTAACGGAAGAAGGGCAAGCGCCACTCCCATGTCCTTCGTCCGAAATTGGAGGTGGAGGGGAGACGAGGAGAGATGACGGAAAATTGGATGTGAATAGTCCACGTGTGACAGTGAGCCTGGGCTGTGGACTGTATCCTATGCTCTATTTTTAATACATGGGCTGGGTTGGGCTAGGCTGGGCTGTAGTCTCGAATCTTAGCGGTATTAGTAAAAATACGACGACGTAGTGATGCTCTTCTGCTCTGCTCTGCTCTGCTGCTGCCCGCCGGCAAACATATAGAACCCTCACTCAAATTCAAAATGGCGCAAACTAAAAACCTTCTCCGAGAGCATTCCTTTTCCAGTCACTTCCCTGGACGCTTCTACATTCACAAGTTTCGGACCGCCGGTGTCACTGTTGACTAACCGATCCGATCTAAGTTCCAATCCGGCGTCGGCTTCTTACCGTCGTGAACCAGAATGGCAATTGCTGCTCAAGCTCCTGATATTCAAGGCGAACGTCAATATGGCCAAGACGTTCGCACACAGAATGGTGCTATCTCTTTACGTCTCTTCATGTCTTTCTTCGTGTTCTGTACATTGCCTTGCAACTTGCGAGGCAGTGAAGCATCTATAAGAATAGTTTTGTCAAGAATGCGGAAAGTATCGTCTCGAAAATTTTTTATTTGATAATGCCATTATTTATGGTCCTGCTCTTGATATATCTGTTGACAGGATTTAATTTGATTCACCATGATGTTTGTTCATGATTTTCAGATGCTTGTTGATGATAGTGGTGATGTAACAATTACCAATGATGATGTTACAATTCTCAAAATGTTAGAAGTGGAGCAAATGGTTGCCAAGAAAATATTTTTGAATGAAAATGTTACTTGTGAAACTTGTCTTGCTTTTTTATATTTTTCTGGTGTTTGGTATGGATCAAAATTTTAATGTGTTTTCATAATATTTGAGATGATGAGCACTTACGAGGATAAACTGTTTACTTGATTTGTGTCTTATTTGATCTCTACTAACTAGTCTAATTTCTATGAGGCCACAGCCACAGGTATTGGTGGAGTTGGTTGAGCTTCAAGACAGAGAAGTTGGTGATGGTACCACATCAGTTGTAATTGTAGCTGCAGAATTAGTGAAGGTAACTTCAGCTAGTGCATTCTGGGCTTTTAATATCATCCACGTCAAATCTCATAATTTTTAACTGGAACAATGGCCTCGTAACATATGATTTGCTTGCAATTTTGCAGAGAGCAAATGATCTAGTGAGAAATAAAATTCATCCAACATCTATAATCGGTGGGTACAGAGTAAGTGCCTGGCTTCTTCTTCCACAAGTTAGTTTTTGAAAGACATATCAGGAGCAAATGTATCAATATTCTACAACCTGATCATCTTGTCTGGCTTCTCTTTTGTGGCAGATTGCTTCGAGGGAAGCACACCGATAAGTTAATGGGAAATCAGCAGTGAGGGTAAGTGTCCTCACTGTAGGTTATCTTTGAAAGGGGTAGAAAATTAATTGATTGAATTTTCATCTTAGAGTTTTCTAGGTTTCTAAAGATTCTTATCCCTCTTTATTTTAAATATATGGCAGTAGATACAAAGCTTTTGCCAATTGACATATTAACTAGATTGTTTAGCCAACTTTACTAGGTTGAGAGCCTTGAAAAGGATTCTCTAATTAACTGTGCCAAGACCAGCATGTATTCAAAGCTGATATCCGGTGAAAGGGACTTCTTTGCTAATCTGGTATATTTGTTTACTGGCCTCTAATAATTTCCAATTGATTTTTGGTTCTCAGCAATTTGAAGAATGGTTTGACTAATATCTTTGAGCCCTTTACAAGTACATGATATTGAATGTTGTTGTCTTTGAGTTGCTAATTAAAAGATTTATTCCAAGCATGTATTTCTATCTCTGTAAATAAGGGTTTCCACTTTCTAAATTCTCTTTTAGATTGGTCTTGGTTAGCATGCTATTTTATTAGAAAAGAATGGTTTGCGTTATTGTTTTATAATATTTTCTCTTCCTGCAATACTTTTTATCTTTTCGAAGAAACTAGTGCATGTTTTCCTTCTGGTCATCTGTGAAAGGCCTCAAACCAGGGACATGTCTGGTTAGCTTACAAGTTGAATTTGCATGTTTAGGTTGTAGATGCGGTTCAAGCAGTGAGGATAACAAATGCATGAGGGGAAATCAAATACCCAATCAAGGTAGATAGTGACATGATTGTGTTCCCTCATATTATGAGATGGCAACTTTTATCTAAATTTGTAGTTTTCTTCATCCTCGTCAAAGCTTATGGTTTGTGGAATCATTAGCTGCATTGTTCATCTTACAGGGAATTAATATTTTGAAAGCTCATGGAAAAAGTGCCAGAGATAGCTACCTACTGAATGGTTATGCACTTAATACTGGCCGTGCTGCCCAGGGAATGCCTCTTAGAGTAGCCCCTGCAAAGATTGCTTGACTTAAATCTCCAGAAGACAAAAATGCAGCCGGGTGTCCAAGTCTTGGTAAATGATCCTAGGGAGCTTGAGAAGATTCGTGAAACGTGATGATTCAAAATGGACTCATCCTATGTTACTTTCAAATGTTTAACGAGTGTGGTGCTGATGGGAAATACCTCTTTATCTTTGTCTCTATAGGGAAGCTGATATGACAAAAGAACATATTGAGAAACTTTTGAAAGCAGGAGCTAATGTTATTTTAACCACAAAGCGGATTGATGACATGGCACTCAAGACAAGCTTCTTCATTAGTTTCTGTACAACTACATTTTGCCTATGCTGCTACTTTTTTACTAATTTTATCATAACTTTCCTTCCTTTCATAAATTGTTCAATGTTTTTTTCAGTACTTTGTGGAGGCTGGGGCTATTGCTGTGAGACGTGTCCGAAAAGAAGATATGTTGTTAAGGCAACTGGTGAAACCATGGTATGTTCCTTTAAAACGCAGGTGTGAAATAATTGTGATAACTAAGGGTGGTAATTTCCCCCTATTCTCGGGGGCCCCGTGGGGATCCCGGCAATTGGGATGGGGTGGAGAGGAATATTTCTCTTCGTGGGATGGGGACAGCTGATATTTTTCCCACAGAGATCCCCATCCTTGTGAAAAATTAAAAAAATATGTAAATTAATTTTATTTTAAATTTAATTCAACCTTCAAATCCGAACTCAATTCAATTACCCAACCCATCATTAATCTTTTTTAACTATTTATGTTGGATTAATCTTTATTTATGTTTGGATAATTTATATTTGATTTTATATTTAAAGAATTTTAGTTAATTGTACTTAAAATTTTAGAATTTTATTCATTATAATTGAATATTAATTAATTATATATAAAAAATTTATATTTTGATATTAATTGACGGGGAATGGAGATCTCCACGGGAATCCATGTTCCCTGTGGGGCAAAATTTACTCCCCAGTTAAAAATCCTTGTGGGGATTCTCGTTGCCACCATCTGCGGAGACAGGGATAAGGAGGGACTCCCAAACCCCGCAGGGCCGCATTGACATCCCTAATGATAACTATGAAAAATTGTTTTCAAAATTGTCAACCATAAGGATGGTATTACTATTGTTATGGGGTAAGATATCACATTCACCAGCAGAGAGGGCTTTAAAGATACTAGTCCAATCAATGTTCATTGATGGATCTGTATGTTTCAACATTTGCTGATATGGAGGGGGAAGAGACTTTTGATTCATCACTACTCGAATATGCTGATGAAGTAGTGGAGTGCATTGCTGATGATGATGTGATTATATATGATAAAGGGGACAACAACTACTGGTGCGGTGACTAAATGATTAATTTAAATTTTGTGGCTTTTTAACTGTGATGAAGCTATAAATACATGTGAATTTGTGGCAAAGCCTAGTGTAGTTGAAATATGCCAAGTTATTTACCAATATCTTAGGGTATTTGTACTCAAAAGTTAGCTATAGTATATGATTACAAATGACCTTGTCATGTGTGATTATCGTAATATCATTATTTCTAGGTTTCCCTGATCCTTAGAGGTGCAAACGACTACATGCTTGACGAGATGGAGAGAGTTCTGCATGATGCTTTGTCTATTGTGAAAAGCACCCTTGAATCCAATATGGTAAATTTGAATACTTTTATATTACCTTTTTGTATTATAATAGGGCATCAGAATAATTGCTAGTAAGAATGGGGTTGCTACTATTGCTATTTAATGTCCACTATTGTTTTGGTAAATGGTAATGCAGGTAGTAGCATGTAGGGGTGCAGTTGAATCTGCCTTGTCTGTGTACTTGGAGTATCTTGCTACAACGTTAGAATCTAGAGAACAATAGGCAATTGCAGAATTTGCTGAATCTCTTTGGATCATACCAAAGGTACCGAAGTTAGGAATTGTGATAGGCTTCATATTATAACTTCTTTCATATTTTCTTAGGAAATGATATACAAGCATCAAAGTTTTAATACCTATCTTTGTGCTTGTTGTCAATGCTGCAAAGGATGCCACTGAATTAGTTGCAAAACTACGAGCTAAACATCACAAAAAAGATTTATCTATGTAATTGCCTAATTGGATTAGAGTATTAGAACTTATAGAGCTTTTTATTGTATAAATTAAAGGGTCTATTTTTTAAAGAAAGATGGTGGGGAATTTAGAATATTAGAATGTCATGTAAATAAAGTTGTTTTTTTATTCATTTGATTTGATTATCTTTGAATTTTGCAGCATGGGACTAGACTTTACAAACGGAACAATCTGCGACAATTTAAATGCAGGAGTTGTTGAGCCTGCAACGAGCAAACTAAAGATTACTCAGGTAAATTTATGTTTTCGATGCATTATAGTTTCTTATACCATTTTTCTTATAATTTTCTATTTATCAGTTTGCGACGGAAGCAGCAATAACTGTCCTTCGAATTGATGATATGGTGAAGCTTTTCAAAGATGAAAGTCAGAATGAGGAAGAATAGGGTGATTGATTTCGTTTTTGTTCTTGAAATGAAATGAATGCTTGTTTATTTATATAATACTAGGGAAACACTTCTCTTCCTTATTTAGAGTGAACATCCAAGACTCTTAGAAATTTTAAGTAATCTTTTTCGGTAAGTTACAAGCGAAAACTTTCTTACTTCTCATGAATTATGAATCTGGGTTGTTTTCTTGACTGCAGGTGCTTATGGTTACAGACCTCTAATAAATATGGATATCCAACAGAATTTGGCCGGTGATTTATAAGCACTAACTTATTCTTGAAGGACATCTGGACAGGATATTTTACTAAGAAAACATCAAGTAAAGCAAGTAACATAGGAGGATTAACATAAGGGAAGCACTCTGGTTAGAAAAATATTAACTTGAGTCAATTATAAAGCATAAAGATGCTAAGGTTCTGTTTAATATGGCTTTGGTTTTGGTTTTTTAGTTTTTATTTTTCATATAATAATTGTTAAGATATAAAAATTAAAAATCAAAAACCTAAAATTAAAATCATATTAAATGGGGTAGTTATTGAATGGTCAAGTTCGAATAACAAAAAATTACGTGGAGTAAAATTTAAATTGGCAAAACTCTCAAATCTACTTTTAAAAAATATCGGTAGGAATACATTTACCCTTAAAAAAAAAGCATGGATAAATTGTCCCTCTAAATCATAAATCAATACAAATCATCAATTTTTCAATGAAAAACGTCATGATTTTATTTGTCACGTCAGCATTTTTTAATGAAAAACGTTAAAAAAGAAGTGATTTGTATTGATTTATGATTTGAAAAGGTAATTTGTCTTTTTTTTTTTAAGGAGTGGATGTGTTCTTATCGATATTTTTTTAAAGATGGATTTGAGGGTTTTGCCATTTGAATAAAATTCAAATTTGAAGAAGAATCAGGTTGAAATTTTTTGAAACAGGTTGAAATTTTTTGAAACAGGTTTTATTGTTTAGTTTAATTTGATAACATTGTCTTGGAATTGTAGTTATAAGTGTTTTGAGATTTTAATATCTCGAAAATATATAAAATATTTTATTTTAATTAATATTTTATATTTTTTTAAAATAATAAAAAAATATAAAAATCAAAATCTAAAGTATGGAGAGGTGAGGGAAATTAGGCTTGGCCCATGTTCTTCTTTGGAACTAACGGGCCTATTATTGGGCTCAATTAACTATTCCGACAGAAAGGGGATCTAGAAGCTTCAATGTTGAAATCACTGTTACTTTCTATAATCTTCTAGTATTGCAAACTTGTTACATTGCAAAATCAAACAACATTTTCTAGGGTTTTCAAATCAATAATTCCAAAAAAACTTGATTCGGTGTTCGATTGGAGGTGGCCAAGAGGACGAACTTTCTCTGCAATAGTGTTGTTACTTTTGGATTAAAGAATCAGTTTTTAGGAGCCCAGCTGCATCCTAATTCTCAGTCGAACTACACAGAAACTTCTTATTATAGAATTTCTTCTCATTTTAAGTTTGATTATTTTTCTAACATTAGTGATTATGATAGTTGATAATGATACTTAACCTGTAGTAGATTATTACATACATAAAATACAATAAAATAATAAGATATCCACCCCTCGAGTCAAGATTCAAAACTACTCCATACGAAATATACTTAGTGTTCAATTATTGAAATATTAAGAAATTTTTACTGATAAATCCACCAAAATGATATACTAGTTATTTATTAATAGATTCACATCAAAATGTAGTTGTAGCCTTTGTAGAGATAATCTATTAAATGCTTGCCACCCCATGATATCACAGGATGTCCATGTTACATTTTGACTTAAATCATTACAAATGACATAATTACACGTGTTATATAAATTTATTATATCAATTTATTTAAAAATATAATATAATTATAATTATAAAATTTATAATTTTATATGACATTATAATTTCATTATTATTGTTGGACAATAGTTTTTTTAATGTTACATTATTTTAGTTTTAGGCTCTCATTACTAATGTAATAATAAAGGTATTATTATATCAAATTTACATTTTGGAGTACAAATATAGAGAACTATCAATTATATTTACATTTTTAATTTTTTAACTAAATCTTTGATATTTGAATATCACATTCACTCTTAATTAATTTAAAGTCGAACTGCTTTAAATCTCATAAGAAAAACCCTCTCAAACATATGTCTCCATTTACATGATGTTGGTTTTAATTTTTAATTGTTACTTTCTATATATATATATATTAAATGATCTTGTGTGTTAGATTTTTAGTGTATATATATATTTGAGTTGGGATTCACTTATATATAATTTTTACATATTATATTTATATAAAATTTTAATTATTTATCTTTATAATTCATTTTTTGGCTTTTAATAACTTAGATTTATTCACATTTATTAAATATAATTATTTCTTACTTAAAAAATATAATAAATTTCAACCATTAAAAGGAAAAAGTTAAACATCCATGTGTGCATATATATAAAAGGTTTTTTTATCTTGTGCCTTTAGACATAGGTTAAGGGTGTAATAAATGTATATTTTTACAATTAATTCATGTAAAAAATAACAAAAGTTAAATGCTTGATGTCCTAATCAAGCCCAAGCCCAAGCCCAAGCCCAAGCCCAAGCATAATTAGAACTAAACTCACTAGGCCACAAGCACAAAATCCACCTCCCAACCCATTCTACATATGTGGAAGGTGACCACTTTGATATCAACTGAAATGACTTAGACTTAGGCTAAAACTTGTCATTGGTCTAACGACTCTTCAAGTCAAGGTCCACAAACTCTCAAAATCTCAAGCTCAAGTTGTTAGTGGCCAAATTACTTGCA
>BPVZ01000002.1:5979786-5993681 GCA_020521535.1 Rubroshorea leprosula | reverse complement strand
AGCCCTCAAAAGCTTAAGTTTAAGTTACTAGTATTGGTTGATCTCCATACTTATATACTAAATTCACTTACAAGTCCCCACTGATTTGAGATGTTTCTTGATGTTTTGATTAAGTCCAAGTACAATCAGAACTACACCCACTAGGTGCTTGATGTCTTGATCAAGTCCAAGTGCTTGATGTCCTGATCAAGTCTAAGTATAAAATTGTAATGACCATTCTGTCCACAAGCTCTTCCACCTCTGCGTCTTCTCTTAATTCATTAAAATTGTAATGATCATTCTCGCCGACTAGACTCGAGGTTACTTCAACAATATTTACTCCCTTCAAACAATTTACTAATTTAAAAGCTCCATTGAAATCCAAAACTTGAGATGGAGAGCTCAAGTGCCTAAGATCTACAACAACTCCCTCAAGGTTAGCTATGTCATAGAGGTGGGTGGCTGAAACTAAGGGTGCCATCTTAAGCATACATGCTAAGGGCTAACCAATCCTTCCAACAACTCTTAGAATAGCTACTTTGTAGGATCCTTGCCTTTGTTGAAACCTATAATAACTCGCGTATAATGATGGTGGTAGGAAAAGGAAAGTCTTTTCTAGAATTCATAGTTGCCTTGAGCTTGGTGAAGCTTGCAATAGAATTATGGGGTTAGAGCCTCAAAGTCTGACCAAAAGGCTTTGTTGGTGGAAGTGAGCTTTCTCCATTGCCCAAGAAGACACTTGACTAGTGGAGAAGAAAGTTGTTGATATTGTCAACATTTTTTCGTCTATAAAACCAAAAAAAAAGTGTCAGAGACTAGTTAATTTAGCCCTGCAATTTACATTTAATGGAATTCATGCTTGAAGAAAATAATATTTTAAAAAAAGAAATCCATCAACACCATAAAATGCAAACTAAAATTTATGAGTTGCGCATTGTTAATGTCCATTTGGGTGTAATACATAATCCGTTCTTACTTGACATTTGATATAAATAACTCCTAAGAAAGAGAAACCACATACAAAAGCTTTAAATATCAAATGATATGTTGGGTAAACCTAATCATCAAATACATAGCATGAAATCTATATTCCTGAAAGGAAACATGATACCAAATTCTTATCTAAACTGGACTAACAAGAAGAAAATATATAACATCTATGTATTTAATCCATGGTCAAGTTTTATAGAGCAAAGAAGGAAATGAACCTTAGAGATCTCAAAATACTTAGTGGTTTCTGGTCTTGCACTCTCTGCCTTTGCAACAACATTACTCTCTTTTACCCACTACCAACTAATGCAAGGAAAAATAAATCAAGGGTAAAAGAGAAAATAAGCAAGTCCCGAGAAAATGCAAGGAAGACTTTAGTAGAAAATGAAGAAACATGAGATTTCAGAATTACAGAGTTTAGAGTAAGAAAAGATACATGAAGAAAATAGCAATTTTAGAACCAATTTGCGTCCAAAAGCAAGTATCATTTGTAAGGCAAGTATAGGGTTCAAATCTTGGGCAATACATAAGGAAATTAATTTCTTTAATGCACCAAGCCCATATGGGCTATACCCTTAAGATGATGGACCTTTAAGACTATTGAGAATGGACAAGTTGTTACAGCTTGTTTTGGTATAAATAAGATGTTTATATGATTTTGAGTTCCTAAAAAAACTTCAAAAACTAAAATTGATTAGCTTAACTTAAAAAAACAAACCTATCCCTTGACCTTTGAAACATTTTCTCTCTTCTTCCTTTGATTATAAATCGTACAAACTACAAAATAAACTTGTCACGAGTTAAGCTAATCTTACAAAGTAAAGAAGACCACCTTAAGTCAAGTCGACTTAGTTGAGAGCCATGACTTGAGTTAGTTCAATCATTGGACTTATCAATTTCTGAGTCGATAAAGAATGAGAATGTGAAAAAATTGGAAGACGTTTAGGCTGAGAAGATATTCCAATTTGCTTGGTCTTTGTAGTTAAGATAATATTGATGTTTGCTTTTATGTTATTTCTAAAAAAATGTCCTTAGGAATTCATTTGATTATAAGTACATTTTCTGTTTGTTATTATTTTGTTTTGATCTCTACAACTTATCTCTCTTTTCTTAGTAGTATTTACTCAATCAAGTTTGCTCTATTTTCTGGTAAATCTTAGTTTTTCTAACGATTTCCTACTACAGTTCACCTGATTTTTGTATTTCTATTGATCTTTGCTCTGCAACTTTATTTGTGAAATCTCTTTGGATTTGCCTTGTGCCTTTTTATTTTTATTTTTTGTAGTGAGAGTGTGCACCTGAAATAATTGCTTTTTGGTTCTTATTTAACTTCAGATTTTCAAAAATCTAGTTGAAGGTGACCTTGGATAAATAATTTTTTTTGTTTTTTGTTTTTTTGTTTTTCTTTTTAGCGATGTTGCATCTCATTTAACTATCAATTCTAGTCTCACCAAAAGAGTCAATTTCCATCCCAACCTTGGGCACAAAGGCATCAGTATCACTTCTCAACCAAGTAACTTCATTTAGCAAGTACCAATTTCTCGATTGAGCAAGAGTCGATTGAGCAATAGTTGAAAAGGCCACCAACATGGCTGACAAGTAGATCGATAAACTTAGAGATTTATTAAAAAAAAGGTTCCTAAAGACAAGACTCAAAGTTACCCCTTAACTATAGTGAATTCCAATTTTCAAGCAGCTTCTTAAATTGCTTGGATTTGTTTGTAAGTGGTTTTTTTTTTCTTTTCTTCTTTTTTCCTTTTTTTTTTTTACATACATTTTGATACCTTTTAATTTGTGGGAAAGTGCTTGACCTTGATAAATTTTTGAAGTTCTATTGCTAAAACTAGGCTGTTCCACGTAATGCACCCATAACCGCTCTTTTTTATCTCTTCCAACAACCTTTCTCCCCTCATTTCTCCATTGATCTACAACCCCCTTTTTTGGCATCAATCCCTTAATCCCTCATCAAAAACCCTTGTCACATTCCTTCCTTTTGAACAAGGTTTCAACCTACCACTATGGCCACAATCAGATTGCATGAAGATAACACAAGCCCTTGCCAAAAGTGAATAGTGATCTTTATAGATTGGAGGAATGGAGGAATAAAGAAAGAAAAGAATAGGAAAGGTTTCTAATGTGACATGTGGGATTCAAAAGAGGACTTAGAGATTCATAGAGGAAAGGTTCAATCACGATGGGGAGATTCATACAATAAGTGGAATGTCATTATTTCAGAAGTGAGACTACTAAAAATTTTGGAGGTTGCTTTGCTGTGCATTTTCTTAATTAATTTTTTATTTTGCTTTATTTTTTTTTTCTTAGGTTTAAAATTTTTTTTTTACGGTTTAAAGGTTGAGGGGTTTCCAGGGTTTTTGCCTTCGGATCGTTACCTTTAGTTTTTTGTTTTAAGTTTTCTTTTTTTGAATTCATTTTTTTTTTTTTGTTCTTGGATTTGTTTTTTTTTTCTAAAAAAATAGTGTTCTCTTATCAATTATTTTTCACTTATGTATAGTAACAGCATTTGAAAAGGTACTTGAAATTACTAGATAATCACTAGGCCCCTTTCAAATCAACAAGGTATAAAAAATGCTTACTTTTGGTGGTTTTGTATGTTGCACTCGAAATTAAAATAGCTATAGAAACTACCAGTCATGGAAAATGAAAAGAATACAAATATATGTACTAACTAGCTTTAACATATACACATCTGTTTTTTAGTGCATGCTTTCATTTATTTTTTCATCTTTTATTTTTGGGCCAACTCTTTTTAGGCATTGGTTAATGATGTTGGCATATCACCATCATCAATGACTTCTGTACTATGATCAAGGCATCAAAAGTGGATCCAACAGCTGTTAAGTTTTTATTACATCTTAGCTGAGATTAGATATCAAGAAGTTGGGAATGGTAAAGTAGTCATTGTAGTTTTAGTTGCAGAATTGTTGAAGGTAGCATTTTATACTTTTAATACATAATTAATATTATTTAGACAAAACCTTACATTGAGCCCTTGAACTTATCCTAGATTTTTGATTAAATCCTTGAACTATTATTTAAGCAAATAAGCCCCTAAACTTTATAATATAATTTATTTAACCCTCTTATTTTTTTATGGTAAACTTAATATTTGTTTGTGTTTCACTTGCATGGATAATATATTAACATGTCATTGCTTACGTTGTGGGTATTGACCTTATTTATGTAAGTAAGACACAAATAAGTGTTAAGTCCAGTATAAAGAAAATAGTTAGATTGCCTAAATTGTCAAGTTTAAGAACTTATTTACTTTAATAAAAATCTAATAATTTAATTGAAAATCTGAGATAAGTTTGAGAGCTTAACTTAGGGTTTTTCTTATTAATATTGATGCCAAAAATAACATGAGTTATTGCAATTATGTAGAGAGCACATTATTTGAAGAGGAAAAATGTTCCACTAGCATCTATTGCTCATGGGAACAGAGTTTTCTAGTAGCACTATTGTTTGTGGGTATAGAGTGAGCATTCACTTCCTTTCTTCTTCATGTTATTTGACAAGGAAAAATGTTCCACTAGCATTTATTGCCCGTGGGTACAAAGTGTTCCACTAGCATCTATGGTTCGTGGGTACAGAGTGTTCCACTTGCATCTATTGTTCATGGGTACAGAGTGTTCCACTTGTGTTTATTGTTCGTGGGTACTGAGTGAGCGTTCATTTCCTTCTACCAGCATCTATTATCTATGGGTACATAATGTTCCACTAGCGTCTATTGTCGTGGGTATAGAGTAAGCGTTCAATTCCCTCTTCCTCTTCCTTCTTCCACCGGCATTAGTTCTACTAGCATCTATTGTCCATGGGTACAAAGTGCTCCATTAACATCTATTGTCTATGGGTATAGAGTGAGTATTCACTTCCTTCAACCAACATATATTGTTCATGAGTACAGAGTGTTCCACCAGCATTTATTATCCATGGGTACAGGGTGAGCGTTCACTTCTTCTTCTTCCACCAACATCTACTGCATATGGGTACAGAGTGTACCACCAACATCTACTGTTTGTGGGTACAAAGTGTTTCACTAGCATTTATTGTTCACTGGTACAGAGTGTTCCACTAGCATCTATTGTTCAAATGTACAGAGTGAGCATTCACTTCCTTCCACAAACATCTATTATCCATGGGTACAAAGTGTTCTACCAGCATCTATTGTCCATAGGTATAGAGTGAGTGTTCACTTCCCTCCTCCTCCTTTGTATCGCAAGATGCTCATTCTTCTTCTTCTTCTTCTTCTTCTTCTTCTTTTGATTAAAAAATAAATAAATTTATCACTATAGTGCAAGATGCTAAGAAGGTGGCATGCAAATACATAGATGAGAAATCATCATCATCATTTTCTTCTTCTTCTTCTTTTAAGATTAAAAAATAAATAAATGTATCACCTTATTGTAAGATGCAAAGAAAGCATCATGCAGATACATAGATGAGAAATTGGTTCTGAAGGTAAGCTTCCTCACTTAAGCTTATTTTGCAAGGAGCAAATATGTAAATAAAAATATAAATTTTATTAGTTCTTATTTAAAGATGTAAATTTTATTTATTTTTAAATAAAATAGTAAATTTTTAACCTTTTTTTAACTTAAAGATGTTAATTTTGTGGTTTTTTTTATTTAAGAATTAATTAGATGATTAAAAAAGTCATTCATCACATCAATATCACCAACCAATTAATTCTTAAATAATAGACAAATAAAGTTGATATTTTTAAATAAAAATTTATCACTTTATTTAAAAATTGATAAAGTTTATATTCGTAAATAAAAAAAATTATATCTTTATCTATATTTTTTTTCATTTTAGATGGATAATTAATGTTGAATTTTCATATATAATAAATATAAATAAATAATTTAAAAATTAAGACCAATTATGTTTCTAAAAAAAATCCAATTAACTAATTAAGTATATTTAAGGCCCAATTAAAAATGGGCTATGGGCCACCTCCTTTTTTTCAATTTTACTCAATTGTTGTTTACGAGAAAGCCTTAAAATACTCTCTTCATGCAAAACCGCTCGTATCAGTTAGTTTACATTAGCTTGTATTCTTAAATGTATGTCGAGACTTGAGACTATTGCCACATACTAATTTGTTAATATCATATATTTTTAATTATAATTGCATTGAAATATTGGTTAAAATTTACATTTGTATCTTATATATATGCATTTTATTGTTAATATTATTAATAATTTTTATTCTTAATTAATACTTTTTATAATTTAAAATAAATAAAAAATTCCAAAATTAACAATCAAATTTCTTATTTACAATCAAAATTAACAATTAACTCCCTATTTATATTATGATTTTATTAGTAATTTAAAATTTTTTACAAGTATCAAATTATAAAAAAATGTTGGTCAAAAATAAAAATTATAGAAGTATTAATCAGCCTTTGAATATTTTACCTCTAATTATAATGGAAACCCTAAAACTCCTTTTCAAATACCACTAATTCCTCTTTCAATGCACGAACTTCCATTTTCACCTCTCTCTGCTTCTTTCTCTAATTTGTTCTTCTCTTCTTCTTCTTCTTCTTCTTCTTCTTCTTTTCTTAATTTGTAAATCTAAACCCTAACTCTCAAATTCATTTTGCAATTTCTCAATCAAAAAGGTAATTTTCAAATTAAGAATGTTCTCGTTAAGCAAGAAATCTTTGCTTTTAGAGTTTGTTTGATTAAAGAATCAATTGAAAAGAGTATTACGTATTAAGGTTTCAATTTCTTAGGGTTGGTTTTATGTCAAGATACCTGACTAATGATCTAGATCATGTTCTCTCTTTTTTTGTGTAATCTTTCTAAATTATCATTATAAGCATGAGATAGTCTGAATTTGTTGAGAAAAAATATAGGAGAACGATTACTAAGGAAGAAGGGGAGAGGAAATCGTATCTCAATTTAGAGTTAATTAAAGATAAAGTAAGGTAATAACTCGCACCTCGGCCTTGTGGTCAAATAGTTATAAATCAGGTTGTAAGGTGCATACTTAGCCTTTGGGCTGGGCTTCCAATACCCTTACCCCAAATGGAAACCCATCTAAAAAAAAAAAAAATTGAGTATCTTGAGAAGGATCCTATTTTAAGCGTTGTCAAGACTAGCATATCATCAACTTTGAAACTTGGTGATAGCGACTTCTATGCTAATTTCATTTTTATATAATTTTAACACTTTAGAACTGCTTGATATTCCTATATTAAGTTATGGTTATCTTATATGCATCAATTTGAATACTTAGGTTGTGAATGCAGTTCAAGCCGTAAAGATAACCAATACATGAGGGGAAGTCGCATATTCAATCAATGTAGGCAGTTACATGAGTTTTCATAATTTTGTGTGCACCAATTTGCATGTTTGTGTGGATTCCTTAATTGCATTGTTGGTCTTACAGGAAATAAAAATTTGAAAGTTTGAGGAAAAAGTGTCACAGACAACAAGAGCTACCTACTTAATGGCTATGCTCTTAATACTGGCCATGCTCGAGAAGGAATGCCCTCCAAAGTTGATACATGCAATCTGAAAGTTGGTACAACCAAGATTGCATGTATCAACTTTGATATCCAAAAGACAAAAATCCAATTGGGCGTCCAAGAATAGGTAACTAATACCAGGGAATTTGATAAGATTTATAAAAGGTGATCGATTTTTTTTTCTTTATCCCAATAGGGAAGTTGATAATGGAAAAGAATGTACCTAGAAAATTATATGTAAAAATTGTGCATATGAGTTCATCACAAGACTTGCATCCAGCCTAAAACCAATTGGCAATAGGTGGACTGGCCTATCTTGTATTTAACCCACAAGTTTCTTATTTTTATATTCAATGTAGGATTTTCCTACTTAACATGCCCCCTCACATGTAGACCTGTTATGAATGTCAGGTCCTGTCACGTGGGTTAACACACCCCCTTAAATGCAAGCCCAATACCTTCAATTTCGAGTCTTGTCAGGTGGGTTAACAACGAGCTTCTCAAGACAGAATTTGGGCTCTGATACCATGTGAAAATTGTGCATGTGGGCTCAACACAAGACTTGTATTCAACTAAAACCAATTGGTAATAGGTGGCGTGGCCCTCTTTGTATTTAAGCTACATACTTATTTTTTATGCACACGATGTGGGATTTTCCCACTTAATTTGCCTCTTCATGTGCAAGCTCACTATGAATGTCAAGTCCTATCACGTAGCTTAATAATTAACTTCGGGTCTTATTAGGTGGGTTAACAATGAGCTTTCAATGATGGAACTTGGGCTTTGATGCCAAGTGAAAATTATGCATGTGGGCTTCAACACAAGGTTTGCATCCAACCTAAAACCAATTGGCAATAGCTGGAGTGGCTTTCCTTGTATTCAACCCACAAACTTCTTATTTTTATATTTGATGTGTGATTTTTCCACTTAACATGCCCCATCACATGTAGGTCCGCTATGAATGTCGGGTCCTGTCATGTGGGTTAACATGCCCCCTTAAATGTAGGCCCAATACCTTCAAGTTTGAGTCCTGTTAGGTGAACTAACAATGGACTTCTCAAGACAGAATCTGGGCTCTGATACCATGTGAAAATTGTGCATGTGGACTCAACACAAGACTTGCATCCAACTTAAAACTAATTGGCAATAGGTGGAGTGATGTTAACCCACGTGATAGGACCCAACATTCATGGCGGGCTTGCACGTGATGGGGCATGTTAAGTGGGAAAATATTGGTTTTAGGTGGAGTGGCTTTCTTTGTATTTAACCCACAAGCTTTTTATTTTTATACTCGATGTGGGATTTTCCCACTTAACATTATAGAAGCAAGATCAAATGTAGTTTTAGCTACAGAGGAGAAAGATGACATGGCCTTTAAGGCAATCTTCTTCTTTAGTTAGTTTCTGTCTAATTACTTTTTGCCTATACTGCCATTTTTACAAAATTTATGTTCACTTTTCATTTTTCTTTCTTTTGCTTTCCAGTGTTTTGCTAAGGCTGGGGTTATTGTTGTGAAACATGTCTAGATGGAGGATATGTGCCATGTTGCCGAGGCAACTGGCATGACCACAGTATGTGCGATATTTTCAAAATCGTTATATATATATATATATGGATTTGCATGTCCTATCATCTAGTGAAAAGTTTGATTCATCCCTACTTGGATATGTCGCTGAAGTTGTGGAGGAGCGCATTGCTAATGACAATGTGATCATGATAAAAGGGGCCAAAATCACTAATTCAGTAAACTTTTATGGCAAGAGAGACAAATTATGAAGTAATTAAAGTGTTATTACAATGTTGTAGCTCGAGGCCGTAATTAATGAAATGGTTTCATTATTGTAGCTTGTGTAAACCTTACAGTTTTGGAATGAAATCTGCTTTTACTAAGTATAAGATTGGAGTTTTTCATGATGCTTTAAGCTTTAATGCTTCTTTCTTGTTCTGTCATTCGACATTGTTGAAGCAGGATCAATTGAAGAATCCAAGATGTTCCATACAACCCATAAGTTCAAAAGTGAGGGGCGACAATACATAATTTTTTGCTTTTACAAAAAATAACAAACTAGAATAAAATTTGTGATATCTAAACCTATCAAATGCTACATGCATGCCACTAGCACTACAATACATTAGTAAATTATTGTAGATTGACATTAACCTTACAAGACTCCCCATATACAAGGGAAGTGTGGTTCAACTGGCTTGAAGCAAACCAGAATTGCAAAATCATCCTTTGTTATGTTCATGCCAAAAGTTTGTGACCTAAATAATACGGTTAGCAAAGAGTTTGTAGATTGTTGTGTCTATCTTTTCTAGCTTCCATACAAGTCATTTGTATCCTTAATGTTGTTACATGACATTACCCTTAATCTTTGAAGCTCCTTCCAAGAAAGAACAATTGACTCCAAACCCTTTGTTGTTAGCAATGAGCATCCTTAGTTGTAGCTGAAAAGGTATACTACCTGTTTCATTGCAACATTTTTGTTATGGTGGTTGTTGTTCTTAATGCATGCCTCACTTTGACATTGTTTTTCAGTTCTCATATAGGTTTTCAAGGGTTTATATGAGAATGCATCAAACAGTCTTCATTTTAGTGCCCATCTTGTCTTAAGAAGATGTTGCCTAGAAAGCGTTGCTCCATTGGTTGAAAACTGAATTACATTTTTACCCTATGTTTTGATGCTTGTCTTAGGAGTGTTTTCTTTTTTCTTTATTTGTTTGATTAGCTGGTGGCAGTTATGGGACTTAATCTAGATCTTAACATGACAATATTCTTATGAAAAACTTAGCTAGACAATATCAATTATTTTTTTTGCATCTATGGCAAAGTGTTTGAGATGGTCTTTTGTTGGCATGTATGCTTCAATCTGTCATGATTTTTCAAAACTACTATCATACAAGTGACCTTCTCAAATGAAGAGCGCAAGTTCAACAAGGATATCACTGTTGGCCTTATTCCAAGTGTATTATTAAACCTTGCGGAATACAACGCTCACATGGCCAAGCTTATAGATGGCAGAAGAAATAGTATGTATAAGGACTATCTCTCACATTGTTAATTTTAAAAGTCAGCTAACTAAGTTTTTAAATATACAGAAGCTGCAATTGAGTTTGCCATTTCTTTGCTCCAAACTTTGGTCAATGATGAAAGTAGAGTTGTCCCAGAATTCCATAATCTTGTTGATGCACTAGCAAAGGTTCTAATTACTATTTCTCCCTCTCTAGTCTGTGTGTATCTATCTATAGTGAGAAGATTGTGTTGATTATGACTATTTTTAACTTCCAGCTTGCTGCCAAAGCTGGGTCCTTTGAATCATCACAATAGTTGGTTGATATGATTAGAAATCCTTTTGCTAATGTGGCTACTTCGTCTGGTGTAACTCTTGGAAAGGATGATAAGGCTAGGCAACCTAAGGACAAAAAGGTCAGTTTATTATTCATGGTGTATTTAGGTTTAGTCTTAGGTGTAATTATCTTTGTTTCTATTATTAATCAATTTTCTATTGCGGTAGGCTCCTGATCACTTGATGGCAAACAAAGAACAGTATAGTAATATGGAGACCCAGGAACCATATCCTGCTGGTTTTAAGGAGTAGGTAATGTTAAATTTGATTCTGCTCTCTTTATTTCATGTATTAATTGGTTCGTTCTTTGTTTGAATGTAACATTGGTTGTGTGGCATTTGACAAAATTGGTAGAAATTACTATAATTGATGAATGGGTGGTCAATGATATAACTACGGAACTGCCTGTGCCACTAAATCCAAGGCATTTCTAAGAATTCTACCTTGGCCCTTATGGACTAGTTGCTTACCAAGGGCTATGGTGTAGACATAAATTACTAAAATGGTCTCAAGTTTCCTGGTTTTTTCAAGTGTACCTAGTGAGAATCCAATTATATAAAAATAATATAGCTAAATTCAATAAATAGTTTATTAATTATGTGATTTATTTTAGTTTAGTTTAAAAATAATTTTTTTATTTTAAAATGATCTATAAACTATCAATTTTGTTTCAAAATAGTCTACTTAACAAACATTCCATTAACACAAACGTTCCGTTAACTAGACTACCGGAATGTTTGTTTGACAAGCTGGGTGTAGACAAGTTGCCCCCAAAACTTTTGAAAAATATTAAATATAGTATACATATTTTTGTTTTTTGCAATATTTTGTTTTTGAAGTTTAAATTTTATGTCAAATGTAATAATTAATTAAGATAATAATTTTAATTTATATTGATCAAGATTCTAATTTTAATTTATAATAATCCATATTAGAATTTAAATTTTATTATTTCTTAAAAAACTTAATACTATTATTAAATCACATATTTTTTCACTAATTTGTATATAAAAATAAAAAATTTTATTTTTATTTTTAACCCTAATAATACATGCATGATTTTAATTTGAGGATTTATAAAATTGAAATGAATTTTTATTTTTTTAGGTAATTTTAATTATATGTGAGTGCTCATTTAATTAAATTAAATTTTGAAAGAATTTATTTATTTAAAATATTAATATTTAATAATAAATTAATTTTTTTAGAAATAATAACATTTAAATTATATTATTGATTATTGTAAATTAAAATTAGAATCTTAATTAATGTAAATTCAAATTTTATCTTAGTTAATTATTACATTTAACAAAAAAATTTGAATTTTAAAAACAAAATGTTATAAAAAATAAAAATATATGTATCATATTTAATATTTTTCAAAAGTTTCAGAAGCAATTTATGTACACCAACTCATCTAGACAAACATTCGTTAGTCTAATTAACGGAATGTTTGTTAAGTAAACCATTTTGAAACAAAATTGATAGTTTATAGATTATTTTGAAAGAAAAAATTGTTTCTAAACTAAACTGAAATAAACTACATAGTTATTAAATTTAACCAAATAAAATTGACAAGACTTTAAACTTCTTTTTACCTTTCTATCTATGCTTAGTGCAGTAAATATTTTCCACCGTTTCTAATTTGCAAAATTTGGAGGTATTATCCACGGTTTGACATTCTATTCGATGAAAAAAAAACTGCAGGTCTCTACGCTTTTTGCAGAATGGTACCAGATATGTGAACTTCCTGGTTCAAATGATGCAGCTTTACTCATTACACTATACAATTGCATCAAAATGGACTGCTCAAAAGGGGCTGATATGACAGGATGCTTTTTCCGAATCCTCACGCTAATTTTTGCTCCCAACTTTTGTCCAACATGCCATGAGATAGCCAGAACTCATATTTTAACCCTTTTTTCTTTTTTCCCATTTTAGGAGCTCTCCGTTGCCCATTGTCTCTCTTCTGAGGTTATTAATTCTGGCACATTACAATCGCCTCAGCAAGCACAGAGTCTGTCCTTCCTTGCAGTTGATATTTATGCAAAACTTGTTCTATCAATTTTTAAGGCCTATAATTTTTCTCAAAAGTATCATATCAAAGTGATATACTCTATATTTTGAGTCTAACTTTACATAGCTTTAACTTGTTCTTGTATTTTTATTGTCATTTAGGATTACTCCGTTAAGCAAGGTTCAAAGGTGAAAGTTGAAATAGCTATTAAAGGTGAAAGTTGTGCAGATTTTATTTTTCTTATTTTATGATTCTTTTCCCAAACAGCTATTAAAAGTGATATGTCTGGTATTGGCAGCTTTTAACTGTGACCATGAGATGTATTCAAAAAGATGCAGAGAAGAAGAAATCATTTTATAATCCTAGACCGTATTTCAGATTATATATTAACTGAGACTACTAGATATTGGTTCCTTGGATCTGGCTACTGATGGTGCAAACTTTCAGGTACATTCATTTTTATCTGTTTAGTCATTATTTTCCTCCATTGATTAACTAATTGAGGTGGTTGTTGTTGCAGATTTTGACAGCCTTTGCAAATGCATTTCAGGCGCTGCAACGCCTTAAAGTTCCAGCCTTCACAATTCTCTGCAATTATCTTTTCTTTCTTTTTCTAGAATGATCTTCTCATTTTCTCCTAGCTCACACGTGGATATCCTTTCTTAATATTGTCTTTGATTTTTTTTTTTTGAATAATTGTCATGAGATCGGATTGAACTATTGTCTGGAAAAAAAGGAAGGTGAACCTTTACAAGAATGGCGGATGCTACTTGATCTTATGAACCAGGTTCTTAATACCGTCTTTGATAAATGTTAGCACTTAATACTGTCTTTGATAAATGTTAGCACTTAATATCTTTAAATGGCCTTTTAGCTTTGCATGGTTTGAGCTTGTAAGTCACAGAAATTTCATGCCAAAATTGCTCACAGGTGATGCTCAGAAAGGTTGGCCATACAAACAACGCCCACCGGTGGACTTGCTTCATTATATATTTTTTATCTAATATTCTCTGTCTATTATTAAATATTTCTATTTTCTTAGTATTATAATAACATATA
>BPVZ01000002.1:5953506-5979686 GCA_020521535.1 Rubroshorea leprosula | reverse complement strand
TATAAGTTGCCTTCTTCCCCTGACCTAACCTTGAACCTAAGAAAACTTGACAGCAGCCATGATTTCTCTCCGCCAACAACCAACCCTTCCCCTAGCCCTGAACTTTTCAGCACCGGTAACCCTCAACTCTTCAGCATCGGTGCCCAAAAACCAAGTCTTCCTAGCCCGTCTCCGTACCTCCTCCTCGGCCGATTGTATCCTTGAAACTAAAAGAATTCTTCGGGGTCGTTGTTACGAGAGTATACCTCCTCCGGCTAACTGGGGTATCAACATAGTTGAGCGAGACCACGCCTTTGTCGTCACGAGGCACGGAAAATACGTCAAAACTCTCCAAAGCGGCATCCACTTGTTGAATCCTTTTGTTGATAAGATTGTTGCCGTGCAATACTTGAGGGAACAGGTAATCGTAATGCCAATGGAAGTAGTACTCGGTGATGATCTAGTGGCTATGGTTTATTTTAAGCTTTTTATAAAGGTTGTGGATCCCATTTTAGCATCATTTGGATATCCCTTTGTAGTATTGTATAAGGATAGAGAACTCTGTCTAGATTCTGTTTCTGCATTAATCAAGTTGGTTGAAACAGCATTCCCTCCTCGTAGCATGTTTGAAAAGATGATTTTCAATCCGCTTTATGACGAGTTGAGGATGTTATGTGATCATCATTCTCACTATGGATTTCGTGGATTTGTGGAGTTGGAAATACTTGAATATTTTGAGAAATTTGCTGATAAAGTTTCCACGTATGTGTCTATTGACGAGGATGATGAAATCAACAAAATTGCAGCAGCTGGTGGAGTGAAGTGTTTGCAATTTGAATTGTGTTATACTTACCTAATGCGGAGGAACTCCAAGTTGAGGATTACGAAGTGGAAGCAGCTGATGGTGATTCTTGATGTACTTATTTCTCTTTTTCTCCTCAACCTGCCCAGAGTGGCGAGAATAATGCATGAGCAGGTGATGCAACATCTGGGCTTCACCTTAAAAGTTGTTGAAATGTTAATTACTTATTATGAGCAAGGGAAGTTATTCAGGCAAATACAGGACTGAGACTCCAATAGGGATGTTAAATTAAACTTTGTTATCATTGACATTGGGTTAAATTTTTTTGGCAATATATGCCATGCATATATTTTTCTTTTCCATTCAAGAGATTTCTATTTCAAAATGTCTATGATTTTGGGAAATCAACTCATTGGAAAACCAATGCAGCAGCCACTGCTTTCTCCAACATGCATCTCATAGCTCTAATTTTGTACTTCCACTGGGGACAGTATAGGACATTTTTTAGTTAGTAATATCATTATAATTGTTAGCTATTTAATCATAGGTGGAACATATAGTTTAGATTAAGTTGGTAAAGTACTAATGGAAAACAATAACCTACTGCTTATTCTCCATACCTATTAGCATGGAATACATTCGAAGAGGTAGAAACATTGAAGTCTTTGAAGGTTGCACATTATTTATTCTCCAAGTATTTTTGGTCTACTTCACACCTTTCTTGATGAAAAGAATATCAAATAAATCTACAACTTCTCTAGAAGAAGAGCAAATGTGGAGAAATATACAAAAATTTTTAAGAAAATATTTAGGTATCCGAGGCCTATCATTGGTAAACAATTGAGTGATACACTTCGCAGATGTTGCAATTGACATAATTTAAAATGTCATCGAGTTTGGGCTATTGTTATCGTGCTTGTTGTTTGTTTACATAAGCTGTGTGTTTGAGCCTTGGACACATTTACATTAAGTTAACGGGCTCCAGCTTCAGGGGTACAAGACAAGATATCATTTATAATCAATAAAATTTCTGCTGCAAATAATGAAGCTAAAGCAAAAGAATTCACTGAAATATTGAAAGAGCAATATATACTACCTGGTTTTTATTATTGCAAGTTTTGTTCTGTTCTCATCTTCATATAGTAGTTTTGAACTTCATGTTTTGCCAACTTTCTCACAGAGCAAGCATTGAGCAAAATTTTTATGATTTTTACCTAAAGTTCCTGGACAAAGTTAATTCAAAGGCTGTGAATAACGAGATTGTCCAAGCTACATACGAGAACTACAAGGTTTATGTCGTATGACTTAGATTGCTATGCAATAATCCTAAACAAGGTAAGAAGCAATCTAAAGAATATACATGTACCTTTTTTAGGTTCTTCTAGGATCAGGGCTTATAAAATCAAGCTCAGAGGAGTGGTCCTTGTTAAAGAATTTAGGTAGCTGGCTTGGGAAGTTAACTATTAGTAGGAATCAAGTTTTGAGGGCTCGTGAAATAGACCCAAAGTCTTTGATCAAGAAGGTACTTCTTCTCATGCTTTATTTTTCCTTGTAGCTAAATATGTATTGATCCTCATATGAATGATTTCCTATTCGGATTATATCATTCATTTCGTGGTCAAACACTCTGGTTTTAGTTGTTTCTCATTTGTTTCATTTTTTTCCTTGGTAGGCATATGAGAATGGTTGGATGATTGCTGTGATCCCATTTACTTGTAAGGTATGGTTCTTATGATTACTAGTCGTTTCCTTCTCTGAAGTTATATGATAGTTACATTCTGCTGTTCATTACAGATTCTTGAATCATGTCAAAGTAGTCTTGTCTATTAACCTCCTAATCCCTGGACTATGGGCATTCTAGTATTATTGGCTGAGATCTATTCCATGCCAAACTTGAAAATGAATCTCAGATTTGACATAAAGGTAAATGCCTACGTTTTAGAAACATATGGGGACATATTTCTTTTATAATCAGATCTTGCCCATATGAGGTTGGTGTTCTATTAAGGCATATGTCATGCGATCTTTTTGGTGTTTTAGGTTCTGTATAAAAACCCTGGTGTGGATATGAAGTACATAACACCAACATCCCTTCTTAAGGATCATAAAAGAGAAATTGAAGGGAATCCTGATTTTTCTAAATTCTAATAAAGATTTTGGAGTCTCTCAGCCTCGGATGGTTGCTTAAGTTAAATCAGGAATTATCTCTCCATTAAATCATGTTGAGCTACCTCTTGAGATTGCCAATCCACCTAATTCTGTTGGCCACACTAATTTATTGTCTCAGGTGTGTCTTGTTCTGATATTTTTCCATTCATGTCACTTGTTGATTACATTACTTATTTTCTTATCTTGTTATTGTTCAAATATCCTCCACTGCATCTTTCTTCTGGCACATCAATGGAAGATGAAAAACTAGCAGCATTAGGCTTGTCTGATCAGCTTCCTTCTGCCCAAGGGCTGTTTCGAGCTATTCCATCCCAATCACCTTTTTCTGCCAATTAGGTGAGTTAATGTTTTTCTCATTCTGCAGAGTTCTGAGAATTATTAATTTCCTTGTTTATTAAATGGTTGGATCCCTTGTTCTATGCAGCTTTCAACACCAATACCCAACATTGGAACTCATGTCATCATCAACAAGAAGCTAAGTGCCTTGGGGCTTGCACTTGTATTTTCAAAGGTTTGGTGCTATTCCCATATTAATCGTTTCCTACTTACAATGATTGGTATTTAGGTGGTTAACTCTCTGTTGACACGTTACAGAGTGGTTCCAATTGCTATGGACAGAGTTATCAAAGAGATTGTGTCTGGTATTGTTCAACGCAGCATTTCCATAGCAACTCAAACAACAAAGGATCTTGTCTTAAAGGTTTGCCAAGGCAGCTTGTCTTTGTTTTATTTTGTTTTTTTTTTTGCACTTTGAACTTAATTCAACTCATTCATGAAAATAAAATTCATGTCATTTTAGAGCTTTTCCTTATCTGATATTACCCTTCTCAAACTTTTAGTTTGATTTTCTCCTATCTTGATTTCAAGTTTTGCATTTCAAGGAAGATTTTCCATGTATTTAGCCTACTGCTTTTTCAAGCCTCTCTCCAATAAATTGCAAAATTATCTCCAGCACATTCATATTGGAAAAAGATATACCATGAGACATATCTCAGAATGATAAATGACCACCCTTTTAACAGAATTTTTTAATCACTTTTTTTGTTTTTTGATCATTCTTTAAAATCTTAAATGTAGGACCATGCAATGGAGTCAGATGAGACATGGATATATAATGCAGCACACTTGATGGTTGCAGGTTTGGCTGGAAGTCTTGCTCATGTGACATGCAAGGTTCTAAGTCTTTTCAAACTACACATAATATCACCTTTTTTTTTTTTTTTGAACAGCTACATAATATCACTTGTTTGGGTAGCTCTTTCAAATGTATTTTATGTTCTAGATTGTATCCTTATGAACTTTTGTTATCTGGTATTTGATTGCTTTTATGGTTACCCAGGAACCCTTGCGTGGTTCTATATCAAGTCAATTGTGAAGTACACTTCAGGGTTTGAATGTTGCAAGTGACCTGCTAGAACAAGCTTTGCAACTTGTTACTAATGATAACCTTGATCTTGGCTGTGCAGTCATTGAACAGGCTGCTACTGATAAGGTTAGTCTTTGTTGCTTTGATCTATAGAATATTTCTGCTTTGTGAGTGTTTTTTATGGACAGATGGTACCTGTATTCAGGTCTGTGTGCGCATATATTAATGTTCACGCACTTGCTCTTTTGTTGAGTAGTGTATCATTATCTTTCTATAGTCATTGGTCCTTCATTCATATCTTTCCAGCCTATGTGCAAAACATCCTCTGACGTTCATATGAGAGTACAGACTACATTAAAAGTTGAAACACCAAGTATTATTTCTTTTTTATTATTCTTTGCATTCCCAGGAAGTATTTGGTTCAATCAGTCAAATTCTTCAATTGTTAATGACAACGTACTATTATCCATCTTGGATAGCTTTGCATCTGTGGCAAAGTGTCTGAGATGGTCTCTTGTTGGCATGTATGCTTCAATCTGTCATGATTTTTTGAAACCACTATCATACAGGTGATCTACTCAGATGAAGAGCGCAAGTTCAACAAGGATATCACTGTTGGCCTTATTCCAAGTGTATTGTTAAACCTTGCGGAGTACAATGTTCACATTGCAAAGCTTATAGATGGCGGAGAAATAGTATGTATAAGGACTATCTCTCACATTGTTAATTTTAGAAGTCAGCTAACTGAGTTTTTAAATATGCAGGAGCTGCAACTGAGTTTGCCATATCTTTGCTCCAAATTTTGGTCACTGATGAAAGCAGAGTCGTCTCAGAATTCCATAATCTTGTTGATGCACTGGCGAAGGTTCTAATTACTGTTTCTCCCTCTCTCTAGTCTGTGTGTATCTATCTATAGTGAGAAGATTGTGCTGATTCTGACTCTTTTTAACTTCCAGCTTGCTGCCAAACCTGGGTCCTCTGAATCATCACAACAGTTGGTTGATATGATCCGAAATCCTTCTGCTAATGTGGCTATTTTTTTCTGGTGTAACTCTTGGAAAGTAGGATAAGGCCGGGCAACCCGAGGACAAAAAGGTAAGTTTATTATCCATGGTGTATTTAGGTTTAGTCCTAGGTAAAATTATCTTTCTTCTATTATTAATCTATTGTTGGGATAGGCTCCTGATCACTTGATGGCAAACAAAGAAGAGAATAGCAATGTGGAGACCCAGGAACCAGATCCTGCTGGTTTCAGGGAGCAAGTAATGTTAAATTTGATTCTGCTCTCTTTATTTAATGTATTAATTGGTTCGTTCTTTCATTTGAATGTAACATTGGTTGTGTGGCATTTGACAAAATTGGTAGAAATCACTGTAATTGATGAATGAGTGGTCAATGATATAACTATTGAACTGCCTGTGCCACTACCAAGCTCAGAGAACATGAACAATTACAAGAGGAAAAGAAAGAACTTCAATCCGAGGCATTTCTAAGAATTCTACCTTTGCCCTTATGGACTAGTTGCTTACCAGGGGCTATGGTGTAGACATAAATTTCTAAAATGGTCTCGAGTTGTCTGGTTTTTCAAGTGTACCCATTGAGAATCCAGTTATATAAAAATAATATTGACAAGACTTTAAACTTCTGTTAACCTTTCTATCTATCCATAGTGCAGTAAATACTTTCACCTTTTTCTAATTTGCAAAATTCGGAGGTATTATCCACGGTTTAAATTCTGTATTTTCCATGAAAAAAAACTGCAGGTCTCTATGCTTTTTGCAGAATGGTACCAGATATGTAAACTTCCTGGTGTAAATGATGCAGCTTTTACTCATTACATTATAAAATTGCATCAAAATGGACTGCTCAAAAGGGGATGATATGACAGAATCCGTGAGATTGAGGGATTGCACCAAGTGGCCATAAAGCCGCAATCACCTCTTGCACACCAACGAAGTAGAGACACGGTGAGAGACAGGAAGCTTAGCGAAGATTCTAAGAAGAAGCTCGTCGGAAAGAAGGGAAGTGTAATCAGGTGAGGAATACTCAGCGGAAAAGGGTGTCAAATCAGGGTCGGACGGAGGTGATGATGGGGACGGTGTAGAAGACAGAGAAGGGCAGCGCAACTGCATCTTGACCAAACCATGCTTCAGAGCTTGGTCCTCGTACAAAACATCCGGCGAGCTAAGTGGCCTTATCCTCCTCGTTAGCGGTGACTGGAAGTTAAGGACATGGTTCTTGTCAGGATTAAGGCTAGGGTTAGGGTTTCCATTAGGTGAATTGGACATTGTTTAAGATATTTTATGTTCCTTTTTTGTTTTGTCTTCCAGTGGACTCTTCTCTGTAATTTGCCGTCAAAGATTCGAATTTTTCGTTTTTCTTTAGTATTTCTCACATTCTCAGTATTGGAATGGATGAATCTCTGGGTTGAACACATGCAATTCCATCTGTTACATTTTCAGATGATTTTATTTTTCCATCCAGGAAGGTTAAAATTCAGGTGTAAAGTGGTTATTTTGTATCTGTTTTAGGGGAGTGCTAATATTAGTAGCCACGTAAGAAAAATGGGAGACTTTGGATGACGTGGCGTGATTCTATTGGGAGATTTTGTGTCTGATTTATTGTTAGGTGGTAGTGGATCTGGATTGCAACCAAAACTTGGGGGTTTGTTTGGTTATTTGGATATTGATGATTAATAAAGGAAAGAGAAGTTGGGTCCCTGGACTCTGGCTGGCTTTTAGATTTGTCTCCTTCCAATTGCAGCAGCTGCTTTGTAGTGGTTAGATAACTTCTTTTTTCCGGTACTGAGTACCAAACCAGGTGCCGACAATTTTACGTTGTCTTCTCTTTTTCATCATTAAAGAGGATGGAAGAATTAATTACTACGTACAATTTTTAGATCATTTATTAAAAACTAACATGGGACACCTCCATTAAATATATGGTGTTTTGTAAATTTTCAAATTCTGTTTTTTTTTCGTAAAGATAAATTGTATTGTAATTTATTGATATTTATTGGCAATCTTTAATCTTGATTTAAAATTAAAATTTCAAAATTATAAGTACTATACAGATAAGAAGACTAATATGAATAGATTGGCTTATAATTAAAAGAAAATTTAATGAGGATGAATGATTGGAATTTGGATTGGTGGGGTAAGTGGGTTGGGGATGGTGGCATGATTAGAACTCCAAATCAACACCTTCATTTTCAGCTCATTAATACAACATGCCATCCAATTGTTAGAAAGAGGTCATGTGATGTGCCTTTTTCTAAGCTCATTAATTTTGGTGGCTACAGAGTCGATTTCGAGTATAAGTTTGGTGATACCATAAGGACCATTTCTATACGGTTTAAGATGGTAAAAAGTAAGGCCTAAGCATAATAGAGATATAGTGGACAAAGTCGGCAAAGATTCCAGACCTGATCCATGGGGCTTCTACAAACACTAAAAAAGCCCAGCCCATGAAGAATGAGGAATTGTGTATTCCCCCCTAACACCAATGAAAAAGTCTTCTCCCTGCCCAAATCCCCACTTGTTTGGATGGACTGTAGTTAGTATTGCTATCATCAGCGCGCTGGTCCCTCTTCCCTCTATGACATGTCTACTTGTCTTGAGTCAAAAACAATAGCCAATTACAGGAAACCCACAATCATTTGATTCCTTCTTTTTTTTTTTTAATTTTTAAAGGATCATTAATTTTACTTCATAAGTTCTTATGGTCCAGAATCCATCTCCTTTGACGATTCTTATCTCCATAATAAATGACAAAGGGCGGCATTCATTTTCCATCTGTTTTGTACACCTTCACCAACACAACAACAACAAAAAAAAAAAAAGAGGAGAGAAAAAGATGAGCCAGTGTGTTCCCAGTTGGGATCTCGAAAATAATCCGGCCCTGGCCACCACAGCCCGTCACTCCTTCCGTTCCAACTCCAACTCCAACTCCAACTCCAACTCCACCACCCCCGATGTTCCCATGTAATAAACTCTTTCTCCGATCACAACTTAATTGCACCTTTAAAAAAAGAAAGAAATTACCAGCGGCGCTACTCTAATCAAGTGAGAGACGAGACTAACACGGTAGTAATTATTTTGCAGGCTAGCCTATGAAGTGGCGGAGCTAACATGGGAGAATGGGCAAATAGCCATGCACGGATTGGGTCCGCCGAGAGTGGCGGTGAAACCCATAAGCTCCGCATCCACTTCCAAGTACACATGGGATAAACAGCCGCGTGGTAGCGGCACCTTGGAATCTATAGTCAACCAAGCTACGGGCTTACCGTGCCGCAAAGCCGCTCCTTTTGATTGTGCTGTAAACAACGACGAACTCGATCCATGGTTCGACCACCACCAGACGACTGCTTCCTCCACATCCTCTGCCACCGTGACCATGGACGCTTTGGTTCCTGGCTCCAACAGGTCCAAACACCGGACCACACACTTGATGGAATCCGTACCCGTGCTCGGCGGCACGTGTGCAGTGGGATGCTCCACCCGTGTGGCTTCTTGCAGCAGTCCAGCAGCCGCCACCCATGAGAAAAATGAGAACAACGTCCTGAGGTGTGCCAAGGAGGCGCGTGTACCGGTGGCTGGCGAGTGGAGTAGCAAGGATCAAAGCGTGAGTGCCAGCGCCACGTTTGGGAGCCAACAAATGAGTCTGGACACCCACGACAAGGATTTGGGTAGGGGTTTCACTTCCACATATTCCCTTGGTTCTCCGGAAAACACCACCTCTGGAAAGTCTGGTACAAAGACTACTATCCCTGATGATCATGACTCAGTTTGTCATAGTGAACCGCAGGTAAATATATAAGCTCATTTTCCTAACTCTTCATTAATTCTACATATTAACATTAATTAATTTGTTGGGTACAATATATCTGACAAAATTTATAGATTTGAATCCACAACTTTTAATTTTACAAATCTTATATATGTTGGGTACGTTTGAACATACTATCTTTTTCATATACATTTCAGTGGAAGACCATGTTTTTGTGACAATATTCGAGCATGTTGCATGCAGTAATTTGGTCTTTTTAATTGATTTAAGGAATTAAAAATAGATATTAATTTCTTTCTGTTGATTTTTTTTAAAAAAAAATTTTATGTTAAAGAGGGAAGTAGATGAAAAGGACAAGAAGAAGGAAAGTGGGAAATGTTCCGTTTCGAACAAAAGGAGCAGAGCTGCTGCAATTCACAACCAGTCTGAACGAGTACAACCTCTGTTTTCTCTTTTCCTTTGGCCAAATTGATAACAGACAATGATAAAATAATTGACTTGGCTAAAAGTTACGCTACTTAATTTCCTTTTTAACTTTTTTTCAGAAAAGAAGAGATAAGATTAACCAAAGGATGAAGACGCTGCAGAAGCTGGTTCCTAATTCCAGTAAGGTAAGTGGGGATTGGGGAATTTGAAAAAGTAGAGGGTTTGTACTTCGTAACCTGTTGTATTAACACACATTATATGTACCATAAATAAATAAAATGAAATAAAAGGCACTTTTGCAGTTGGCTTTGTAAAACATTGACCTTTGATGGAGAAAGTACCACCCCACATTCAAGAGGTGTACCACTCATAAATGGTCATAAGATGTGCAATGTCTCCTTTTTAGAAAAAAAAGAAACAAATTATTGACAATTGACTCATATTGTTCCATTTCAGACTGATAAAGCTTCAATGCTAGATGAAGTGATCGATTATCTGAAGCAATTGCAAGCACAAGTTCAAATGATGAGTAGAATGAACATACCGGCTGCCATGATGTTGCCAATATCAATGCAACAGCAACTCCAGATGTCAATGATGGCCCCAATGAGCATGGGGATGGGAATGGGAATGGGAATGGGAATGGGTGTCATGGACATGAACACCCTTGGCCGCCCAAACATGGCCGGAATCTCTCCCGTTATGCCCAATCCATTCATGCCTATGACGTCCAGGGAAAGCTCTGCCGGTGAACGCGGGTTACAAGCGCAACCTTCCCCAGTATCAGTGATGCCAGACCCTATGTCCGCTTTCCTAGCTTGTCACTCACAGGTATGATCTAAACCAAACACACATGTAAGTAAATCAGACCGTGAAACTGCAATTGGCTTATAAATCGCGAACTTGTGATGCAGCCAATGACCCTGGACGCTTACAGCAAAATGGCGGCCATGTATCAGCAAATGCAACAACCACCGGCTTCTAATTCTAAAAGCTAAGCATCTCAAATTTTATTGAATTTGTAATATGGTCCCCCCAAAAGTCCCCTTAAGGAAGCTTTGAATAGGATCCTTTTCATCAATCAATCATGTGTGCCGTGTAAAATTTTATATGTATTTAGAAAGTCAATCCATTAATTTTGAAATCCTATATATTTATATCTTTTTAATTAATTGTCAATTAAATATTCTCTCTCGCCCTTATCCCCTCTTCTCTTTTTCATTCCTTCTTTTTCCCAAGTTGTTACCGTCTCTCTTCCCTCAATAGCTATAGAGGATGAATAAAGGTAAGATTGTCTCCCTCCTTTTGATAAAAAAAGATTTGTTACTTTTCCTTTTCTTTTTTTTGGTCTCTCTCTAGACTATCTCAATAAATTTTTTTTTTTATCAAATTTTATCCATTATAAAAAGGAAGACAGCATGGATGTGAGCTTGGAAGGGCTCAAATAAATTGTAGCACTTGTTTCACTTATAGAAAACATGTTCGAGGAGTGGGGTTTCTAGTTAATATTTCTATCCAAAATCTAGAGTATTATTATTAGATGCATCGAAATCCTCTTAGATTTGTTTGCTCAAGAGGAACTAATTTATCATCTTCTGAGATGGATTATGATAAAATGTAGTTTATCTATTAAATTTTAAGTTTGGGTGTAACTATAATGTTCATATATATATATATAGTATATTAAAGGGTTAACTGCTTAGTATTGTAAAAGTTTGAACTTTTAACTTTAATTTCAAATTAATATTTTTATATTAGTAAGTATGAATTCGATCAAATTCTTGATAATAATATATATGTATATATTAGATTATTTGATTATGTGTTTTTATGTGTTTAATAAGTGTAATACTTCTAATATATTACCACATACAAGTTAATCTATAACCCTTAGCATTATCTAATATAAATGAAATTTTATTTTTCATAAAAAAGTTATTAGTTAAATATATTTATCTCTTAATATTTGAGGAAAACCAAAAATTGGGAATCCCTCTGGTTTCCCAAGGCCTCTTCTTTCCTCTTTCTCTTGTCCAACTTCTCTTATGGTTTTTGCAACAATTTTGGCATGGAATTGTAGGGGTTTAGGTGACTCCTTAACGATTACAAATCAAGAGAAACTATTTGGATTCAGAAACTTAACCCAATAGTCCTTTTGAAAACCAATAGATCTCCAACAGAGATGGAGCACACTCGATTGGAGTTGGGGTTTTCACATTGCTGTGTATAAATAGTAAAGCAATTAGAGAAGGCTGGACATAACCTGAAATCATGTAGGCAGCTAGAGGCTTTATGAGAAGCAATTGAATCCTATCAACTATCAAAACTAAGGTTTAAAGGTTGTCTATTCACTCTTGCTAGGAAACAGCTAGGAGGAATTCTACATGACAGACTTGATCTACTGCACATGACCATGCCTAGAGGGGGAAAGGGAAGAGGAAACCTGGCCTGGTTGATCTTGCAAGTAGTAAGGCGATTAAGGTAATGCTGGATAGCTAGAGTACTGCCCTAGTAATACAAATGGTTGTCTTTTCATCCACCAGCAGGCTAGGAGCAACATCCAAGCCTTTGTAAAACATGTCGTGATGAGAGACACTATATCACCATGCCTTTTGCTCTCTCGTTTTAAGCATGAGTAATCTTAGTAAAAGTGGTTATCAAAAGCAAAAAGAAAGCTTCAGGATAATCTCTCTATATTCTACGTAACTCTATTGACACTCCTATAAGTATATTGATATTTAAAAGCTCTCAACACCTAATTATCTTACTGGTAATGAGCAATAACTGTTTGTATTGATGCCATAAGTCATTTCTAGCATTTTTCAACATTTCATATTCAACCTATATGACAATAACATAACTTGTGTTGTAATTAGTATTATTATTAAAACAATTATTTCTTTTCATAAATAATAATAATAATAATAAAGGACGGACATTAATAGAAGGTGGATGTTTTCATGGGAAGACATGGTAGTCAATATGGAAGCCTAAATGGTGACAAGTAACATGTAATGTTGTTAAAAGATAAACATTTAAATGATTGGATACTGATTTGTCAACTTGAGTTTAGGGTATCACCATACGTTTGTGAGATGGGTTCCACACTAATAATAATCCTTGGCCTTGTACACAAATGAAATTGACATACCAATTTGTTTTCTTTCTTTTCAAGTTTGAATAGAAAAAGTTAATCATTTTCTTTAATAAAATGAAATCATTTCATATATTCCCACCCTCGAAAGGTTTTGACATAATTAACATTAATTTTTAGAATGTAAGTTTATTTGCCAGTGAAAAAGAAAAAAAAAGACTGTGAGAAGATGGAGTTAATTATGATGCTAAGTAGAACATTAGGGCAATGATAAGACGCATATAAGAGACAGCTTGTTTTATACCTGACTGGAGAAGGAAGGGAACGCTTGGACAATGAGATCACCACAGGATCGTAACTTTTTCTCTCAAAAATCTAAATGATTAGTCCTTTTACATCCTAAAAAAGATTATATATTAGTCCCTTTTAGAGGCATTGTGGATGATCAATCTATTCAAACCTCAATATTCATATTGGTCACGTGTTTATCACGTGATCTACAAGAATAAATATTTTAAACTTTTAGATTAAAAAATAATAATAACAATAGTAATTTATTAGCTCAAGCCATTTCAAAAACCAGAAAGATCACAACTTATATCTTGTAATAGCTTCGTGAAAAAAGATCGGATAGAAAGATGTTTTAATATTGTATTGAGTTCCCTTACTGTAACAAAGATCGAAGATAATTTCTAATATCAAAAAACTCAATCATATTTAAACGGTTAGTTTTATGTTGTTTGGTATAATTTATATTATATTAAATATTTTTATATTATATAATTTATTATTAATTGTATATTTGAGTTGAAAAAAATAAATGAAAGAGGAAAAGAGTGGAGGAAGAATATTTTAATTAATATTATAATTTAATTAATTGAAAAACTTCACGCTCTCATTTCTTCTCTCATTTTTATTCTCTTTAAACCAAATATATTATAAATAGCATACCTCATGTGACGACAGTGACAGCCATACTTCTCTAAAGTGAGAAGGAGGTGGAATGCACTTTGGTTCATAAATCGAGTTTCACACTCAATTTTTTTCCAATAAATACTAACTTAACATTATATTTTTTTCATGTCAAAAAAAATATATTTATATATTATAAATATATTAAAAAATTATTAATTGAGGTGGATGAGTGAGATAAACGGTGAAAACCCAACTTATAAAATTAATAATAGGCTTTTTTTAACTGGAGCAAGCCCAATTTTGAATGATGGCCCATAACATCTCTGTATTGTTCAGCATAGAAAAAGGTAAAAAAAAAAAAAGAAAAAGAAAAAAAAAAAGGGGATAAAGTAAAAAAGATGAAATAGAAAGGAGAATCTATACTCTCTGCCAACGTTTTGACAAGCTGCATTCTACTTTTGTTGTAATTTTATCTGTTAGTGAGATTCCTGAGGACCATTTGTTGAAGTTGGTCGCCCTCAGAAAATCCTTCCAAAAATTCAATGGCTGTAGTTCCTTAATCCATCCAAACGAAATCTACGAACCTGCAAAATCACCTCTACATCCCCACTTTGGATCAGCTTGCTCTTTCTTTTTCTCACCCAATCTCTGACCTTGCCAATTTTCCTATATTACATTTCTTTTTCTTTCTCCCCTTTTTTTTTTTTTTTTTTGTACAGTTCAAAACTTGAAGGGGAGAGAGACTCAAGTTCGACCAAACATTTCAAGGCCTAAAATAGTAAACCTTAAGGCAACCTGACTTTCGGGCCCAAAACGAGCAGGCCTTCAGTTTGAGCCTTTGTGGTCTTAATACATACATATCCTCTTTTCTTTTTTTTTTTTTCCCCTATATATTTATGGTACAATGCTGCGAAATGGATCCAATCATTCAACTAAATTTCTTCACATTTAATTTGGTGTCGGAGTTCTTCAGCCTCTAATAAATACACCTGCACAATGTACACAAAATTAACAACTCAAGCCGTACCAAAAAAAAAAAAAAAAGAGGAAGGAACAACTCAAGATCCGTTCAATGACCAAATTGACAAGGACAAGTGATAGCAGGTTGGTGATCAGAGCGGAAAACCACGATTTGATAGGGTGCACGAGTAAATTCTGAACATAGTTCCCCTAGCCTAAATAGGAAATGTTATATTAATCAATTAATGATGTTTCTCAATCCAAAAAAAGTTTACTGTATTCTTAAAATATCATATTAGTGGTATTTTGGATTTATCAAAAAACACTAAATTGCCAATCGGGCTGTGGCCCAATTGGTTGGCCCCGAAGTTTTAGGGCCTGGGTGAGGCGGAGGACAGGGCTTCGAGCTCTACCACCGCCGTGAACTCCACCAATTTGCGACTTAATAGTCGCGCGCTTCAAATGAGGGGGTGGAAGTTTCACTTTCTTGAAAAAATTTCAGCTGCTAACAAACTAACTCTACTAACTTCCTAACCATCTACTTGGTCAAAAAAAAAAAAAATCAAAAAACACTAAATTAGTTTTTTTTACACTTCATCCGTCACTTAATGGAGAGAACAACAATAAAAGAATTGATGTGGTGTCTTTAGATTGATCCAAAATACAATTGATGTGGTATCTTAAAAATACAACATATTTTTTTAACTCATGTGATCTTGGAGGTTTCAAGTACATGTTTCATTAAAAAAAGAAAAAAGAGAGTATATGTTCCATTCATAAACACGGCTTCAAAGTTAGCTTATTTGGGGGTAGGAAAGAACAAACTCATATAAATCATATGGATATTCCTAGACACCCCATGTGTAATACTTCTAGCACAGACAAGTTAGTGTGCCTATGCCTTTTTTAGTCTCAAGTGAGCATTGCAATTTTGTCCTCATCACTCTTTGAGCATTGAAATTTTGTCCTCATCATTCTTTGGGATACATAGTAGTTATTAAGGATAGAGAATCAAAAATTGTATTTAGAATCTTGCATTTTGTAGTTTGCACCAACAAAAGTATGGTGAAGTTGGCACTTATTATAAAACTTCCTTAATTTTAGTTAAGATCTAGACTATCATGTAAACTAATTTTTATAGTGTAAAAGAGCACCATATTTTTTTTTAATAAAAGGGCCGTTCAAACTTTAAAATTATTAAAATATTGTCTATAAATTAACATAAAAAATTTAATAATAATACTTTAATAAATTCATATTTAAATTGTAGTTATATTGTACCATCCGAATTAAAAAAGCATATTTTCAATTGTTATAAATGTATAGAAAAAGAGTACCTTAGCCTGCAAAATGGGTCCATATGGAAGTCATTAGAAGAAAGTCATTTTTTATGCCCATTCCCTGAGAACAAACTGTCGGCCAGCCATCCATTGCCATTGACTCAAATCAAATTCTAGGGGTAATATAATTTGGAATTTTGGATAGCTGAGCATGAGCTGTTTTGCCTGTACTGTGGCTTTACACGAAGGTTACGTTGGAGGAAGCACACTACATCTTTTTGACGTCCATATTATCTCCGCTTCCACCCACCTTCCCCAATGTTATTTCTTTATTTCACCTTCCTTTACGTCTACCTGCTCTAGCTAGAATCTCCCTTTACTATAAAATCCCTAGTTAAACCCCTCCGAATTCACCCAGCATTGGATCCTTTCTCCTTTGGGAACAAAAAAAAAAAAAAAACCCTTCATTTTTCTCAGCCAAACTCAAAAATGCCACCGGCTTTATCACTTGCTATTTCTCCGAGGAAGCTCCGATCCGATGTGTATTCCTATTCCTACCAGAGGGACTCCAGTACCCCGCTTGTTATTTCTGTTCTTGCTTCGCTAATTGAGAGAACCATGGTCAGAAACGAGAGACTTGTGAAGGATTGCAGCTCGTTGGAATTGACGAGAGATGCAAGAACCAGAGTCTTTGATTGCCACAAGACGCCGGACATGACCATTCAGTCCTACCTCGAGAGAATTTTCAGGTACACCAGAGCCGGACCGTCGGTTTACGTCGTGGCTTATGTGTACATTGATCGGTTTTGCCAGGGGAATCCTGTGTTTCGAATCAATGCGAGGAATGTACACAGGTTTCTCATCACAGCAATCATGGTGGCTTCCAAATATGTGGAAGACATGTAAGTATTAATAGAGTTTTCTTTCATAGTTCGAATTGTTCTTTTCTGGGTCTTTAGTATTGACGATTTCCTGATATGGGTTTGTTTTTTATGAGCAGGAATTACAGAAATTCTTACTTCGCTAGAGTAGGAGGATTAACCACATATGAATTGAACAAATTGGAGCTCGAGTTCTTGTTCTTGATGGGTTTCAAATTGCATGTGAATGTTAGTGTTTTCGAGAGCTACTGCTGTCATTTGGAGAGGGAAGTGAGTGTTGGAGGAGGATACCACATTGAAACAACTCTAAGATGTGCGGAGGAAATCAAATCAAAGCAAAATGAAGATAGAAGATACAATCAAATTGCTCGAATTATGTTGTAGATGATGATGATGATCACAATTGGTCAAAGAGGCGGACTTTGATTCTTTGATCTTCTTCTCCCATTTTTGGGTTCTTGTGTACAGATTGATGGACTAAGCAAGTTCTGTTCCTTGGAATTTAGCAACTCCGCAAGCAAAAAACATGGCAAGCTAGATTTTATTTTATTTTTTAATTTTAACAATACAGAGGAAGCTACAATGTTATAAAATCTTGACTTTTGTGGATTTGTTTCTCAAGATTATTTGAAAGCTATCTCTCTCTCTTTTTTTTCTTTTTTCTTTTTTTTTTTTAATCTCGATTATTTGCAAGCTATCACTTGCTTCAAATATGGGTTTTCAGTATTATTTGAAGAATATCATTAATGAATCCATTTCGATTTTGGAGGATAAAAAGTCAATCTATAAACCAGAAACTTTCAATTTAATATACAGAGATTAACTACGGTTGAGAAGTCCTCAGTCATATTAATTGATTTCAAGTTCAAATTTCCTTCCAGCAAACCATATATATGAGAAGGCCTGCAAAATAAAACAAATAATTTTTTTTATCCATCCAGCCATACCATAGGAGAAGGCCTACACAACAGAGACATTGAAAGGTTTTAGTTATGACACTAAATTCCATTCACCTCTTCAAACAACTAATGCAGGACAATTATTGACCATTTGCCCTTGTTCTATTTCGACAACAATGATTATAATACATCAATACATGAAAGCAACGCAGAAGTGCCTAAGTTGATTGTGATGTATTACCAACAGAATACAAAAGGGAAACAATTCGAATATTAAGTTGACAGGAGAGGCACTAAATATCTCCTAGCTACCTTTATATTGTAGCAAAATTTTTGTTTCTTTTGAAGTTAAAAAAAAAAATTATTATTAAATTATATATACGAGTCGTTGACATGGGATTTATTTCGTCGGTGTGAATCTATTTTATTAAATTAAAATCGTTAGTTAATTACAGTCTGACAAATTTTCTAACAAAATCCCTAGAACTGGAATCAATCATGCAGATATATGTACTGAAAACTGAAACGGAGAGCCTCTGGTCCAAAATTAATCAGCTGCTGTTATATTCTGATGATAATGTACGGGCTTGCAGTCAACATGAGGAAATTGTTATAAACACTGTTTTTAAAAAAAATGGAAGAAGAAGATGAAGGGTCAGGGTCAGAACGTCAGAGAAGGGGCACGAGGAAGAGAGTGCAAAATTGTCTTGTTGTTCGACGCGTTATCATCATCATCATTGTTCGCGACCTTCTTTCTAATGCACCAAGGAAAATATTCAACTCTTTTTATTTGGAACAACTCATATTGTCCCCTCCCAACCCCACGCTTATAATGAGAAATTAATCTCCACTAACACAGCCACCTCCCTACTGACTATTTTCCAGTCTTCTCTCCTCTGAGTACGGATTATTATCCCATGTTAAAGTATAAATTATTATTATATATATTTATTTTTATATTTTTTAATTAAAATTTTAAAAACATTGTTCTCATTTACTCATGGGGTATATGGTGTATTTAAGAGCTACATTACAGGAAAGGTAAATAAAAATAAAAAATAAAAAATAATTTAAAAAATAACTTAAATTTAGTGATAAATTTTTTTAATAAAAAAATTTTTAATTTTAAATTATGTGACATATAAATAAAATAAAATAAAAAATTTCTTATTATGGAACTTAATCTAAAATAAACTATTCGAAAATTCAAACGAGTTGCCAATTTGTTTTCATTCTTGAAGCTCTCCTGGTCAGATATCATGCCACTGCCACCACGGAAACGCTTGACTTTTTTCTTCTTTTTTTTTTTTTAACAAGGGTACAAATATAGGGGAGGGGGGAATCGAATCTCAACTCTCAACTCTCAGACTGGGCGAATACATCTTACAAGTCGACCTATAACTGTTGAGTCGCAAGGCTCAGGTGACTTTTCCCATTTTTTTATGAAAGAAATTTTTTCATTTTCACTGGGGCATGGGACAATGAGAAATCTATTATTGTCTTCCGCTGTAGTCGGCTTTCTATTGGGAGATTTGGAGTAATCAATGGGTTCATAAAAGATGGGACTTAAAAACACTGGGCCTGATTTTGCAGCCTGAGATCTATGATCTATTTATATTTATATATAGGCCCAAGTATTGTTACTCGGTACGTGGAGTCGAGGGCCATTAAACCTTGATGAAAAATAATGATAGTGCAGCGGTGCCTATCACCCAGTATCAACTACGGACGCACTTTCTCGGACTGTTGAAGTCTTTATTTTTCTTCTTTTTTTTTTTTTTTCATTTTTAAAATTTTTTTTAATTTCAATTTTTGTTTTTTATTTTCTTAGTTAAATGGTTTAACAAAATGTGCCGCTGTGAAAGGAATCTGCAGTGACCCAGAATACTAACTTTCTCATTTAAACGTGCATAACTTAAATAATTTAATAATAAATTTTTTTTATTAAAATTAAGAGATTTTAATTTTAAATCGTATAATATTTAATTGAAATAAGATAAAAAATAAAAAAAATATTATCTTTCATTGAGAAAATAACTCACTATAATTGTATCAAAAACTAAAATAAATTAAAAGAATCAATAACTTGTTGTTCAAGTGGAAACAACTCGATTTCTTTTAAATAAAATATTGAATCCGAGTCTTATAAATAGAAAAATAAGTACTGAAAGAGTTTTGTTCCAATAAGGTCCAACGTAACTTAATTCTGAATTAGTCATTAATGTAATTATTAGATATCGGAAGATTAATAAAAAAATAAATTAAAAGAAAAAAAAACATTTTGAAGGAGAGAGTAGAGAGGGGAGTAGTAATTACATTGGCATTTCATCATCAGTTCATCACAAAACCTTGAGCTTGTCCTACAGGAGCAGTTCCTTTCACGAAAACGATAGCCACATGAACCCTCATCATACATCAGCCGCCTTGCTGATGTAATTAAATTGAGCACTAATTCCTCCATTTTGATGGTGATGACCATGTGAGCTGCCTGCTCTCCCATTCTTAATTAAACCCCTAAACAGAATTATTAATTGATAATCAACCTTGGTTTTCAAGTAAAAACAGGCGTTTAAATCACAATCACCCCGTAAATTGCGTTCCAGAATAACACAGTGCCAAATCCCCGTCAAATATCACGAGCATGTTATGTTTGATTTGGATCGTCCGATGACGGTGTTCAACGGTCATTAACCTCCATCAACGCCAACATTAACGAACATAGTATTTTTTTCGCTTTCGAACAAGCCGCAAATCTTGTATCGTATGTCCCTTGAATTGTGGGTCTCTGTACAATGGAAAGAAACACCAATTATACGAAATTATGTCTCAAATTTTCAATAAAAAAGGACAATTATGGTTGATGTGGGTTCACTTTTAACCGCCTTGGTGGATCCACGTCCTAGAAATAATTGCTCTATATGCCCTTATTTCAAACTTTATGTTTATTCAAAAACTTTATATCACGTCACAATGTGTTGTAATTTTATGTTGAAATTTTGAGGGAGAATAAGATAAGAAGGCTACCATTTATTATATATCTTGTCATGTGATATTGTAGAAAAAGGATATTTCAACCAAATTTCAAAGTTTGTCCCACTTTTAGGGAAATCTAACTCAAAATAGGGAAATGATTTTGTAATTTTTAAATTTTTTGTTTAATTGTATATTAACAAATAACTTATTTATACTTTTATGCACCTTACTAGTAGTGTTTTAACTCACAAATGGTATTGGTTTTTTTTTTTTTTGGTTTCCCACCCGGTATCCGGGGCTTTGTCCCGACTAATCCGGACCCGACCCGCGTCGCGCACCTGGAAATGGTGGGTGAGTTTCCCAACAGGGGCTGCTGCGTACACAAGGTCTCGAACTCGAGACCTTACTTAAGCTGGAATAAGCCGCTTACCACTTAATTCAATCCCTCGTCGGTCACAAATGATACTGTTTGGAGATGTGATCCATTCATTTATCTTATATACATATATAGCAATGCTTAAACATTTATTAATTTACGTTTACACACTTCTAGCAAATTATTTTTAAGAAACTTAGATTATGTTTAGTATAATTTGTGAAAAATCTTTTTAAACTCCAAAAACTCTAACTACACTAAATACTACAATTTGTGAAAAATGCTAAAACTTTTCACAAGTTAGTTTTTTGTTAATTTCATTACAAATCTCAGAAATCGGTGCTTCTACAAGAGTTTTTCATCTGGGTTTTAATGAAATTAATACATTATTAATATTTTATCTTTATTTTTATTTCTATTTACAAAAACAACGTTTATATAACAATTTTTTTTCCAATAGAACTTCTATTAAAAGTTCAAACCACACCAAACGAGCACTTAATTATATACAACATCAGATGGCTCCTCAAACACATAAAAACCCCTTTTTAAATGATGAAATCTTAAAGCCATATAATATGTACAGTAATTTTTTTCTCTGAAAATGTGATGCACCTCACATAGCCATTCTTGTTACAATGCGTAAAAGATTGGGAAGTATGGTATTGCCGTATATTGAACAGAAAGTAATGCGTTACAAAATTGGATTCTCATAACAATATAACATGGGAAATGGGCATCATCCGTGTGTTTGTGGCTCTTCGTTTTATATGTAAAAGAAATTTAATTTGTTAACGCTTAAAAATCTCTTAAATAAGAACTGAATTTCAAACATATCATTTTGGGCATTAGTTATACTGTTTATTTTATTTTTGCTGGATAATCTTAGCGAGATCAAGAAGTCCACCATTGTTGCCAATTAAAACAAACAAAAAAACAAAAAAAACAACCAGACAAAAAAAAAAGGGGTGCAAAGTTGTTTCTAGGCCTTTCTGATGTCAAGAAAATCTATCTTGCGGGAAATTTGTCTGCTAATTAAAGATTTTATGTCTTAAATTATTCAGTATTTTAATCATAATTATTAGACACATAATATATATGATATCAAAAAAATAAATATATACAATATCATATGTACTTGTTCCAAATAAAAACAAAAAAAAAAAAAACAATCTTATAATACCAAGTCAATTGCCTTCTCACATTGTGCATCATATTGTATAGAAAATGTTTGTATGCCTATATAGCTTTTTCAAATATCTTTAAAATTGTAGCTTGTTACCTGACAATCGGGGAGTAAAGGTTGTCAAAAAAATAAACATTGTTAGTAAATCAATTTTGGGAAATAATTTTTATATAATCTTTTTGTACAACATAAAGTGTCATTAAAATAATTGATTCTTTTAATTTATATAAAACTCGTGATATTGAATGCATCTACTCATTTAATGATATGTGAAAATTATATAGAAAGATAGGACAAAAAGTTTGTCCTACAGAACAACCCATCAATTTTATATTTGAGATGGCTTGTTCTTGAAGAAAATATTACTCAAACCATGGCTTAATGACACATGGCATATACTAGTTGGATGAAATAGAAACCTTGTATGGTATAAGCGCGCCCTTCCCCCTCTATAAATACCATCTCACCGATCCATTAACCTCACCACCAACTCAAACTACGTTTAGCTGATGATCTATTTTCACAATCGAGCATATATAGTTTGATCCAAGTATATATGGCTCTCCTTCAATCTCCATTCCCTCTCCTTTCTCTTTTAGTTACCCTCTCTTTGTTAATTAACCCTAGTCACTGCTTCTACCGTAAGCTCCTCGATGAGTCTAATTGGTCTCCTGCTGGAGCAACGTGGTATGGCAGTGCCAATGGTGCTGGTAGTGATGGTAATGATCACACAACAATGCACATTTGTTCAATTAATCTATGATAAACATGCATGCTATAAGCATTTTTTTCTTTTACACGTAGGTGGAGCTTGTGGGTATGGAAGTGCTGTAGAGCAAGCTCCATTCTCCGCAATGGTTTCGGCCGGAGGTCCTTCTCTTTACAAATCCGGTAAAGGATGTGGAGCTTGTTATCAGGTAACGTACAAATTAGCAATATGTCGTCAATTTACTTTTCAATTTTTTCCAATTCACATGCGGAGATGAGACAGGGGAGAGGGCCCGGGGTATTACCCCAACGAAAATTTTTGACTCTACCTCTTGAATTGAAATTCCAGATTAATCCATCCCTATATAACTGAATTTGACTTGGACTACCATACGTTTGCAGGTGAAATGTACTAGTACTACCAATGCTGCATGCTCGGGAAATCCTGTGACAGTAGTAATTACCGACGAGTGCCCTGGTTGCGTCTCTGAATCCGTTCACTTCGATTTAAGTGGCACTGCTTTCGGAGCTATGGCGAATTCCGGCCAGGCTGATCAACTCCGAAACGCCGGAACTTTTCAGATTCAGTACAGAAAGTAATAATTAATATATATTTTCCACAAAAAAGGGAGGAGGAACTCAATTGCATACTCCGTAGATTACTTTTTATGCTTTTCATATATGCATATTGATATTTTTATATTAATTATTTTGCAGAGTTGAATGCAACTATCCCGGAAAGACGGTGACTTTCAGTGTCGATTCTGGCTCCACCTCAAACTACTTCGCAACCCTAGTCGAGTATGAGGACGGAGATGGTGAACTCGGTTCGGTTGAACTGAAGCAGGCTCTCGACACTGACTCCTGGCAACCCATGCAGCAATCCTGGGGTGCAGTATGGAAACTGGACTCCGGGTCGACTCTGCAAGCCCCGTTCTCCATCAAACTGACCTCGCTCGAGTCCAGCAAGAACATCATAGCCAACGAAGTGATTCCGGCTGGATGGCAGCCGGGCAAAACCTACAGATCAGTCGTCAACTTTTGATGGCTAATCAAAGAAAATAGTGAATATTACATCTCTATCTGCTGTTTAATAATGGAGCAGAAATCAACTTAATATATATATATATATATATGGAGTCCTTGATGTGTCATGTATCTTCTAAGTTTGGTCATTAAAAGGACCAATGAAATTAGTGTATTACCTTCTATATATATGCTTTCTTTCCAAGCAGATTATAATGGAGTGATGTTATTTGTGAAATCCTTAATTGCCAATGTCGTTTTTTTAAAAAAAAAAAAAAATTAGTTAACTATTATACATCTTAATTTATTAAGAAATAAAAAGTGTTAAATTTTTTTAAAAAATATATAATATAAAAATATAATAAACAATTATGTTATAAAAACATAATATTTATTATTTAGAGTGTGATTATAACTTTACTATTATAGTGTATTGAAGTTTGATGGTATTTAAAAAAAAAAAAAAGGAAAAAAAAAGTGTCCTTCGTTATGGGTTTATCCGTAGGAGGCCTAGGGCCGATGTTCTTCGTAATCTAATATTTCTAAGGCCCAATTTCTACTAACTCATAAAACAACAACAACCCAAGATTTAAATTCCTATTTGGTCTCGCGGCCCAAAATAAAACTGACTTATTTGGGCTTAGTAAAAGCACGTAATATAATAACTTTTGTAGTTTGGGCGTAGACAAAAACATGTGACGACTATCGACCCTGATGAGATCATCGATCTCTGTTATTTCACAGGTAATTAAAAGCAAAATTAAGTAAATAAATTTTAATCAAACAAAATTTATTACAATTTAACTTGTTAAATGGTACCCGAGGAACCAAAAGAACCACGTGAAAGCTCTTTTGCAATTTATTTATTTTTTACTAATTTTAATTAGGGGTTAGTGTTTATCCGTCTTATTTTAAAAAAATTTTAAAAAAAAGATAAAAATTATTTTAATGCATGTTTTAAAAATATGATAGTTTAGTCTTTTTTAATATAAATTTATTGAAACAACGTAATTTTATGATGATTTACCTCTTAATTTTTAAGATATAAGATTGATAAGTATTTTTTCCTTTCAATTATATGTGTTTAAATTAAGTAACATAAATTTATTCATAGGAGGTTATCTATCTTAAAAACTTGAATTTAAGAGTAAAAAAATCAAAATCTTAACTGTTGAGTGAAGTCATATGTGTCCATAAGGTCATATATGGTTTGTACATGACGTTTTGAGTTTTCCATGTGAAGTAAATAATGTAATTAAGAGAAAGTAAAATATGTTCAAAAGAAAGGTTAGTGATAATAATAAGCAATAATAGCATTTATATAATTAAAAACGTGTCGAAAAGCAACTTTAAACCACCCGAAAAACAAGGGGGAGGCACGGGTTAGATGGCTTGGAATTGAAGGTATATGAATATATGGCAGTTAATTTACAAGTTAAAACCACTCTCTCTATAATCGTTTTCATTCACTCCATTAACTGATCCCACCTACAAAACCAGCCAGTACTACTACTAAAAACTAGGACTACTGATCCCACCAGTGGCGGAGCCAGGAGGTGCGAGAGGGCGCTCACCCCTTGAAATTTGAAATTTTTGTAAATTAGTATATGAAAAATTATTTAACCTCTTTTGAATTTTGAAAATTTTAGTATTTTGCTTTTTTTGAAAAAAATTTCTGTCTCCGCCCCTGGATCCTGTCTATATTTTTCATTGATTTTTTTTAAAGTTTTTTGTATTTAATTATCAATAATTACAGATTCAAACATGTTCATATTGCAACATGTTTCAGAATTAACTTACTACAAAAAATTTCCTCAATTGCAACGTGTTTGCTCGACACAATTATTATGATAAAAAATATCATGAATATTATTTTAATGTAATTTTAATACGAGTCGTGGTAGTAATAAATGTCATAAAAAGATAATTTTTTTAATAGTGGTTATTAGTTGAAAAGATTCACCATGACTTTCTTCTTTTTTTTTTTGAAAAATAGGCAGTAGAGATTCACCATGACTAATCCAAAAAGAACCGTCTAATTTCAAGCTCCTTGAGTTCAGAAGTCTTGGATTCATCTTTTAAAAATTTTTGAACTACTGTAAGTGGATTTATCTTTTCCGTTGTGAGGGTTGGGAGTGGGGCCAAGATGAAGGTGGCAGTGACACGTGTCATGTGGAAATGAGTTGTTTGGACATTTTCTCAAGAGATCTACTTGGGACCTTACATTTTCCTGTCAGAAAGATTTCGCCATGTGTCAGTCTCTCCTTAGTAACTTAGTGCGCCAAGTCAGCATTAGTTAATTTTTTCTGTTTTCTTGCAGCTACTGTAAAGACAAAATTCCATTTCTTTTTT
>BPVZ01000002.1:5912245-5926550 GCA_020521535.1 Rubroshorea leprosula | reverse complement strand
AAAAAAAAAAGAGGTATGACGATCACAAATTCCCATATCTATGAAACCGGGTTTTTAAGTTCAATGCTTCGTTTCAATCTTTAATACTTAGGTTTAGTTGATCAAACGTTTGATTTTCACTACAAACAAGTTTCTGCATTCCCCAGAATTTCCCCATGCTCAGAAGAAAAAAAAAAAATTCCCATGTCTCTGATGACAAGGACTGTAGTCAATTTCAATTCTTCTAAATACAGATTCCTACAAGTCTTGCTAAGGTTCATTGCTCAGAAGCCTGGTACGATTACCTCATGCCCATTAAAAGCCATAATACAAGCACACAACCGCTAAGGGTTTCAGAGGCAGGGAAAATACCAGAAAACAGAGTCTAATATATACTATGAGACTAACAGAACAAATGGAGAATTTTAAGATGGTTGTAACATGTTACATCTGCTGACAATCTTCCTGAAATCTTGGAGAGTAAGCTGCAAGCAAAATGCAAGATTGTGCTTAACACTTTATCTAATAAAAAAATTCATCTCAATCATGTAAGTTGATGTGGGATGATCGCTCGGACATGTTTCTCAAGCAATTAGTGAGCAAAGGTCCACTATTAGGTAAGGAGTAACAACATAAATGGTTGAAATGGTCAACATCACCAACGCTCTACTGACATTTTGATTCCCTAATAACTTAGGTAGCATCAGAAGATATCAAGTCCAATGAAAATGAAACAAAATCAGGTACACAAACTACATAAATTAGACTTTAGCTGTAGCAGTGTAGTTCGCCAGCCAATGGCATTATTTACATATTTCAGGTTTCTAGGTTAATTCAAGCAAAGAAGTGTCACTACATCAGGCAGAGAAGTGGAGCAGTCTACCTGCAAAGAGTATCTAATTCTCTAGTTTTTATGGTGTAATGGCAACATTAATTTGCTACTAACATGTTTGGGTAAGCACTTAAGTCCAGACCATCTATTCACTACTTTTTCCAGCTTCCTCTATGCCTCAACAATTTAAGCATAAAACATAACTTGAAAGTTGTTTATCTGTTAGGAACATAGAAATAGAAAAACTGACCTTCCCAGCCCCATTGCCATCAAAGCAATGGATCATATCAGCCAACTCCTTATCTGTCCACATAAAATCGTGTGCAACTGCTACTCTTTGTAAATCTCTCACAGTTATGCCTCCTTTTCCAGCTTCTGCATGTCAACAATGCTCTTCATCAATAAGCAAAAGAAATCTTCGAGGAAAAGGATCAGAGAGATTAATCTATATGAAATAAGAATCAACACAGACGTATATTTCAGCAATATCAATAATCACTTTCATGGTTTCTAAATTCTGGTGCAAGTCTTTTGACTTTAGGTTAGAGGTTTAGGGAAGAAAACAAATTTGAGCCAGCCAACTCACATTCCCACTACTTAGTTAACTGGTCTGGCCAAAGCATTAAGCGCCCATAATTCTTCCACATAACATTGTAATGTTAGATGACATGATAGATACTTCTGTTTTGAATCTCTTTATAGAACAAACCAGTAGCCAAATTGTAGGAATAACCAAATAACTTTCTTCAGAAAAATAGATGATAACTGAGAAAACCTAATTTTAATAATCTTTACAATCCTTTAGCAATTCTAATGCACAAAGTATAAGATCTTCCAAGTTACCATATGTCAGAAACCTTTAAGGTAACTTGAAGCATCTGAAACTTAAAAGGATGATGCAGTTTCCATTCTCATACTTCTAATGCAAACAAAAATGAAGCTGTCCTCTACTCAAACGCATTCATGCTGGCAACACAAGAGAAGATAGTACTGTCATTGACATCAGTTTACCATCAAACATAAAGAAGTGCATGATCATTTCATCCTCATTCATTTGTACCCGACTGGCAAACTGCATTCCACAAGTGAAAAGAAAACTGAGAATTGAGAAACACTCATTAAGTGGATAAAAGCCAAAGAAAACAAATCTTACAATCTGAACACCAGTAAGGGCCAGAACAAACCGATTTTTTCTTTTTCATATGAGTATTTCCCTTTCTTTCCCCAAAAGTAGCATCTTGTGCATCTCTATGTACTACACATGAATCTTGTGATGACTCTTGCAGAGATAGAGCAATTGCCTGCATATAAATGCTAACAGTTCAGTATAGACTAGAGCTTCCACTCAATCTTCACTATAATATAATGCTCAACCTAATCGTCCCAACAGCCAAGCAATAACCTATACCAGTTCAAACACCCCAATCATTAAACTTGCAATGAAAACATTATTTGCTCCATTAGTTACTGAAATTACCTTCATTAGGTCCTTGTCGTCATCAACAAAATCCGAGCTACTAAAATTATTTGTAATAGTAGCTATCTTCTTAGATTTTGGACCTTTATTCTTCACCTGGAAAAGGGGACCAAAGACCAAAGAGCAGAGATATTATAGTAAACACCCACAAATACGAAGTCCCAAAAGGAGATATTCAACTACAGCAGAGCACCAACCTTATTTTTTCGAGAACGAGAAGCATTATTACCCAAAAATTCCTCATCATCATCATTTTGATCATCATTGTCGAGCTCGTCGTCGTCGTCGTCATGGTCATCCTCATGATTTGGCCGATAATCCTCGTCCTCCTCAGCGGCCTTGCGTTTCCCTTTATGTGTTCTGGAATTCTGAGTCGAATTCTGACTGGAACCCATCAAAGAAGAAGCCATATTGGGGAGACCCAAAGCCACCATTCTGGCTCTGTTCTCTGCAATTCTCGCCAGCCTCTGCTTCTCGTACTCTGATATCTCCGGTTTTTGCCCTTCCCCATCACTACCGGAGTTATCCGCTCCTTCTTCTGAACTCAACTTCTCTTCGTCTTCACTCTCAGATTCAGAGTCTGAATTTTTACGTTTCGCCATGAATTTTTTTGGATCGAATCTGAAAATCGGAAGAGGTTTTCTACTTCCCTTTTCGGCCGTCTTCGTTCTGTTACCGCCTCACCGGTATCCAATGGATGAACTGGGCCGGATTACATTAACCCTATTTTGGAAAAGCCCAGGCCATTAACAATAATTTAGAAAGCCCATGACTCCTCAGACCTGTCAGTTAAATTGCAATCATGAGCCCAGTGTTGTTTGCAATCTTGGGCCAGTTCAAACCATTAGTAGGAACAGTTTCCGGCCTTTTGCTCCAAATTTCTGCCGCCGACCTAATTTTTCCCTCCAAATTTTATAAGCCCATATCCTCTCTCCCTTGCATTTCTCCAAGACTAAATTCCGTTTCGACGAATGTATTCTTGTGCCCTTTTTCGTGGAAATCGATCTGTACAATCTTGTTCCACTCTCTGTAACTTTGCTTTGTGCGTGTCCCCGCCGCTCTCCTTCACGAGCAGAACCCTAGGTCTCGGTCGCCGGTGCTCCAAACTCAAATCTTCGACTGATAATTGATGGATCCAAGTTTCCGTTGCCGGTTCGCCAGACGAGCGCTTATGACAGCCGCAACCGCGGCGTTACCACGGCCTGGGTTCGAGCTGAGCAAGACCGACTCGACGAGGACAATGCCAAGGGGAAGGTAATTCAATTATAGTTGTAGGCGTATTGGGTTCGGTTACATCGTGTATGATGTGTTAGATATGTAGTTTGAAGAGCATGGAAATTCGATATGACAGTTGTTTGGGGTACAAATGATTAGAAAATGGAGTAATTGATAGCCAAAGAGAGGATAATAAAAGATTGATCTCCAAAGGTGCAAGAATGTGTGTTAGGAATGATCTCTAACCATTTTCTAGATTTAGTAATGGAGAATGATTAATTCCATTCATGATTTGTACTATTGTATTATTATAATTAAGTTAGGAAGTACTTATAGTATAATAAATGGTAAATCTTTTTTTGTAATTCAAGTTTTGTCCAATTGATGAATTGCAATTGTGATTACGGTTGGAATTCTTTTGGCATGATAAACTTGCTTTTACTTTCTGTTTTGTCTTCTAGTTATTTTTTGGCTTGCATTTTGTTGGTAAGAGGATGGGATTTACTGAAATGGCTGTGTTGTGGGATGTTGGCAAAGGCCAAACCTCATCAATAATAGGAGGATTCTGTTTCAGGTCATAAATAGAAAGCAAGTCAACTAAGGAAGAGGATCATTTTTGGTCTTGGCATTGGAGTCTCTGTTGGAGCTATAGCATTGGCTGGGGGATGGGTTTTCACGGTCTTCCTGGCTGCTGCTTTTTTTGTTGCTGCATGTGAGTATTTTGAATTGGTTTGGAGTCATGGATTCACTTCTGGAATGACACCTCCTCCACAATGTGTCATTAGTTTGCTCCATTATCTGCACTCTCACGCCAGTTCTTACATTGTAAGTTTGGTCGATCTGTCTTATTCTATCTGATGATGATGATGATGATGATTGTGGTGTTTTAAAATTTATGACGTCATGAGATTCCATGAATTATTTTGCCTTAACTGTCCTTTATCTGAGTCTTATTTGTTATCAAGATAGCACTGCCTGCAAAGCAGTCATTTATACATCATGTGGCAATCTCTGCTAAGTAGACCTACTAATCAAAGTAGTTACTAAATGTTACCTTAAAATGCCTCCTTCTCCGCCAAACAATGAGTTTAATACAGAAGATAGAGTTTTCAACGTATCTTGTTTACTGGCTTGTTTAATTTTACAAGAGCAAAGGATTTTGGAAAATCTAGTTGCATCTGGTTTCTTTGGAAGCAATGATGAGTGTTAATGATATGGTCAGGTACTTTGGCCATATTGATGTTTCAGTGACATCTTCTAAATTTGTTGTTGGTACAGCATTGCTCTTACAGAGAGGGAATCCTCGTTTTGCTTAGCTTAGTAGTTGCATGTTTTGTTTATTTTATTGTCCCAACCTTCCTTGTTTCTGGGTCAAGCTTCAATGTAGTTTAGCAGCCCCTGCCCTTAACACTAGTAAGAAGTTGGATTTTTTTATATGTGAGGGCACTTTTGATGTCAGATACTAACTAAAATAAGCATGATTTTGCTAATTTGTTATATGAGAATCAAAAAGACTTTTTTTTTAAAGGAATGGTTAAACAAAAAAGGAAATTAAAAATAGCCAAAGATAAGTTGTTGGACTTCCTTTTTATAACATTTATTTCTATGAAATGTATTATTGATCATGGAAAATCTTTTATTTGTTTACATGAGAATCCATTTAGCCATTTTTTTACCCTAACCATGCACCCCATTCATTAAGGTTAGGGAAAGGGGAGGGTTTTATAATTTTAGCAAATCTAATTTCTAATACATATGCTTTTGTGGGAGGCAAGGTGCGCATGCTTCTGAAATTTGATGAAGCGGACCAGCATTCTCTCTTGACTATAATTGCAATATGCAATAACAGTACTTATTACAATGATCATTCCAACAAATATACTTCATTTTCTAGAAATAGGCAGTTGTATGAAACCGCCTAGTAACCATTGGGTGTTGCTAAACTTAACCAATTAAGGGAATCAGGATGGCCCAAAAAAAAAAAAAAAAAAAAAAAAACACTAAATGGAATTGTGGCTACTTTGGTAGTATCTACCAACATTGGACTATCAATTTATTTTAAAAGTTTTCAATCTATGGATGTCTTGTCTACTCACAAATTGCAATTCAAGAAATTGGCACTCTTTTTTCCAAAATAAACACACAAAATTTACCATTGCAAGATACAATAACTCATTATGTCTGTTTGAAAACTAGTTGAATTTTTAGTTTTTATATTTCTTTAGCGTCTTATTAAAAGCTCCAATGAGCCATGATAACAACATGAGGACCTCTTTGTGGCATCCTATGTTGTAGGCACATCTGTCTGACCTGTATTTTTCTTCTTTCAACTGCAGGCAATTGGTCAGACACCACTTACTAACATTAGCCCAAAGAAAACATGAGAGGGAACTTTTGTTGGTTTGGGTGGGTGCATAGCAACTTCTGTTGTATTTTCAAACATTTTTAGCTGGCCAACATCTTTGCTAAGGTATTTAATCTTAATTTTCTGTTGTTTTGAAAATTTTAATTTCATGCATTTAACATATTCTTTGTATGGTTGTTAGTGCAATTGCTTTTGGGTTCAGAGGTTGTTAGTGCAATTGCTTTTGGGTTTCTGAACTTCTTTGGATCTGTTTTTGGTGACATTACCAAGTCAATGATCAAATGTGATGCTGGTGTGATTAATTTTCTGGTATCGTGACAGTGAGCAAGAACTTTGCTTATTTTATATATCTGAAAAGTAATATTCTTACCATCCTTTTGGAGGAATGTTGGCTGGGATATCATGCTGATATTATATGTTTTCCGGCACTTGTCTTTTTTTTTTTCTTTTCTTTTTTCAATTAAATGAATACTCATGATTTCTGTTGTTTTTTGGCCCTCATTGATCATAATCTCTCTAATTGCCAGTCTATGTGATTTTTAACCACAAAACTGTCTAATGGATTCCTTCAATTACATTGACTGTAATCTGTCATTTCGGCATTACCCATGCTGTAGTCTATGTTTATGTATCTTGCCATCTATCTCTTATTAAAATTCCGGAGAATGTTTCTTACAGTTTTATTATCCTTGCAGGCCGCATACTCGACAGGGTGGATGGTTACATTTTCACAGAATCACAGGTGCACTTGCATACTCTTATGTCAAAACCATCTTACCACTTTATGGTGTTTGAAAATATTTTGATCAGGAATGCACAAAATAGCAAAGAAAAATCTCTAGGTTATAGTGTACGCGCATTTTTTGTTTTTTATAGGTAAATAGAGATATTGCATTAATAACAAAAATCTTGCACAACTCATACAAAATGATTTTGAAAGCAGTTCAAGTGTTCAATCCCACCTTAATCAATCACTATAAAATTTTACAAAATATGTATATAACAAAGAACTTGGTATCTCAAACCCTTAAGGCAATTCAAATCAATGAATTATCTTCATATCTAATGTCATGGACGATATAAACACCAGATGTAATTCAAATCAGTAAATTATTCCATTAGAAACCTAAGGAGGACGAAGAAATTCTTACTGAAAAAACCCTTATTCAAAATCCAAAAGGGAGAGAAACAAAACAAGACAATTGCTATATAAACTCTCAACGTGACAATGCACACATTGGAGAATCTTAGGATGTCATCACCCAGGGGAGAAGACAAAGAAGAGTACTTTTTTTGTGGAGGGCGAGAAGGTGTAAATTATTAATTGTAAATGAATAGCACTCTCACTTAGTTACGCTTTTCTTTGGGAATTTTTCTTTGTATTATTCGTTTCTTGTGAAGATCAAACACGGTATTTTTCCGGTTTGGGCATAGATCCTACTGTTTGTTTAACTTGATCTTTTCTTGTGGAGATCAAACACGGTGTTTTTCCGGTTCGACATAGATAGCATATTAAAGCTTCATTTGATAATATACTTCTCAGTTTTTTAACTTTCAATTTTTATATTTTTATATTTTTTATTATTTTAAAAATATATAAAATATTAATTATAATTATTTTTTTATTTTGATTACACAATGAAATACAGTAATCTCATATTCCTTGTCTCATTTCATCCGCATATCTCTCATTTCATCCGCATATCATACGACTCGAATTTAAAATTTTTTACTTCTAACAAAAAGAGATGATCATTGAGTTACTTAAATCGTTGATAATTAACATTAAATATATTAAATATATTTTATATATTTTTAAAATGTTAAAAAACCAAAAAATCTACAACTATAACTATGAACTAGCACCCGCAAACTAAAGCTAAATTTGATTTGAAAACCTCTGTTCCGAACCGAAAACACCAACTTTGATTCGCCTAGATTTCACAATTCAGACGGCAACTAACATGGTATTTTGTTCGTTAGTCCTTGTCCATCTTTGAAAAGATGGCCACATTACGAGTATAATATTGGTTAATTTCTACCTTAATCATAATTATATTGGTGGTTATGATAATGACTTGATGTCACTCATCAGGCCTTATCAGAATAAGACATTACATCAACCATCATTAATTAATTATTACCTCAAAAAAAAAAAAAAAAAAGGTTCATTAGTTAACATTTGTGTTAAGAACTATGGTAATCAACAATTTTTTAAAGTTGCATTTGACCTCTTTTTTAGTTAATCTGATTTTGCAACTGGAAGCAACCATTCCTCTTTTTGATGTCCTCACCTCGAGGCAGGATTCGATGATAAGTCCTTAATACAGAAAACAAAGAACTTTATATATACTAAACTTTATTGATGGGCACCTCCCCACGTCAGTTGTATTGTTATTCAAAATTAATCTCTCTTTTTATTTATTTATTTATTTTAAGATGCAGTTAGGACTAACAATCCAAAAGTCAAAGTTTTTCCTTTCTTTGTGTTTTTAAAATTAGGGAATTTTACAAGTAGGGATTGGGATGTCAGCATTTGATTAGAACCCAAATCTTGTGCATTTTACATGGCTGATTTTACCAACTGATGATTGGCTTTTCTTCCTATTGTATTAGGAAGTACCCATTGGGCATTTAAAATCTGCATCTGTTGTTTAATCACTAAACTAAAGCTTCATTCACAACAAATACAAGCTGAAGTGATTGGAAAGGGAAAGTGAAACTCAACATCATGGATGGTCAACTCTTTGTGGTCTAAGTTCGTTATAAAAATGCAGTGGGTGATGGAGAATGTCATCTCTTTCTCCCCTAGCCAAAGCAACCAAAATCATTGAATCATTGAATAAAAGGCGCCACCAAATCCAACTATAATTCTTGAGGCACTTTGCACCATAACTAAAGAAATATATGACCATCAGACGAGGCTCCAAAGTCCAAACCCTTTTGATTTCATTTCAATTTGTCTCTTTATCTTATTCTCCACTTAGTAGGTGCTTGCATCATCAAGCAATGACAAAAAAATTCAAAAGACTAAATAAAAATGTCTGTCCCTTTTTTCTTTATCTCCTCTCTTTCCTTTCTTTTTCTTTTGTTTCTTATGGTCCATCCACGGAACAAACTTTAGAAACTTGTACCTCTCCCTTTAACCATTAATCTCAACTCTATAATTTTTCCATTAGAAATTGACTACCATAAAACCCTAAAATTTGCATTTATCATCCTTTTATTGATCTCACCTATACTGTTATACACTTACAACTTGAACTCATAACATGTTACTTTCATTAGAAGAAAATTAGCTTTGAAACACTTTAGTTGTTTGCAGAAGAACTAACAATTAGAACCAAGAGACCCACTCTGGCTAGAAAAAAAAAAAAATTATTATAAAAACAAAATGGAAAGAAAACATGAAAAAGACATAGAAATCAACAATAATGTTGGGTTGACCTTTGATTAGATCTCCAAAAATCAAAAACAAAATAAAAAGGGAGATAAGAGATTGAAAGAATATGGGTAAACAAGAAACAAAACCGATGTTAGGAGGGTACGTAGCCAAGTCACCCATGCAAAGACCTGTGGAGCCACCTCCACCAAAAATATATGAGACCAATCAGAATCTTGGAATGGTAATGTAGGGGCTACCATGAATAGCTTTTGACGAGCATGTGTCTACTTTTGGGTTTTGGTATAAAAGAGGAAAAAATAGAGAAAATTTTAAAAAGAAAAATGTGTGGGATGCAAAGAACGCGTTGTTTCCAAGCGGACTAAGAAATGGAGAAAGAAAAGGATAGATATTTAGAAAAGAAAACAAAAACAAATGAAGGAAACTTAGAGAAGATATGGTGGGCAAGCATCTGTTAAAGTTAACAAATATCAAAAGATTTTGTTGATGAGGGCTTTGCCCCCTTGCTTTTACCCAAAAATAAAAAAGGTATTTTTGATGAAAAAAACCTTAACGTTTGTTTGCATACGCACACCCATGTATCTCACATCATTCCCCCACTCTGCCTTTTGCTATCTCTTTTTCTACCCATTGCCTTGGATGCTCACAATTTTTTTTTTCTTTGGTATATAGCCAGATGAATGTTTCCTAATTTTTCTTCCTTTAATACATTTTAATGGATTATTTAAAAAAAAAAATGTAGTCATTGTGATAGGATCATGTAAATTGGATTAAATAGGGTTCTTGTATGATTTACAATTTTACATATTACATATTACTTCACTACCAGGGAAACACACTAGGGAATACACCAAGAGATCGTGATCCTCTCAAAAATTTTGAGACCCTCTTTAGAGCTTGTCATTAACAAACAAAATGCATCTTCTATGGAGGATCTCGCAACCAGGTACGTGGAATACCTTCTAAAAACTATTGGCTTTTTTTTTTTCCCAGGCCATTTCTAAAATTTTTTTTATTTTAGCTTTAAAAACTATTGTTGAACAAGTATGTTTTGATGACTCAATAGTACTAGCCTGAAAAGGGAATCATCTTGATTCGGTAACAAGAATTCAAAGAACATAAATGTATCTACTAAGATGTCTTTAATTAGGATTCCAAGTCATTGGGAGAAGAAATGTTAATTTTTTCTTCTTCTTCTCACCAAAAAACCATACAGAAAGAAAGAATGGTTTTTTGGATTTCTAATTCTTCTCAACCTTTTAATATTCTTTCTTTAACCATGCAAAAGGTTCCCATTTGTTTTTCTATGCTTTTTTGTACAAGTTACTACATTTTTTTTTTTTGACAAAGGTAATAGTTAAAAAATTAGTATAAATTAGTTGTTAGTAACTGGTTCTCAGACCGGGTGAACATTTCACCCCTCAAATGAAACGCACGACCATCAAGCCAATTTTTAGTGGAGTTCATGACAGTGGTGGAGCTCAAAACTCTAACCACATTCACCCAAACACTTAAGGTTTGGGATCGAATCATTAAAGCTAAAAGCGTGTTCGTATAAGTTACTACATGTTTGATAGAAATGGTGGTTGTTGAATTAGTCTTTGAAATCAGTTGGTGGTGAGACACCCGGAAACCTTTTTTTTTTAAATTAAAAAAAAATCTTTAAAGAAGACAAAAGCTGGCAAAATGTGTGTCTCGAGTATTTAAGCGGATCTTTGTTCTTGAAATTGAACAGACGGTGATGCATATCCCTCACTCCTAGGAGAGGCTTCTTCAAGACAAAAGTGCTTACCTCATATGCTTTCCTTAATGAAAAGTTGTTTATCATTGTACTTTCCAGGGAAGGTTGATTCTTTTAGAGCTTGAAAAAAAAGATAAAAAAGATAAAAAAGTGTGCCGCTTTTTTGGTCTCCCATATCCAGAAGATGCCTAAATTGCACTCTCATCTTTCTCTTCTTTCCCAGAATCTGCTTTCGATTATTGAGGTGACTAAAAGCAACAATTGGCCCAGGTCTATCTATCAAGGAGGGGGCTTTTTGAATTCGGTTTTTGTGAGAGTGATGTGGTAGAAAGCCACTTTTTTGTGCATTGGTTTAATTATGATCTTTCATTTTCAAAATAGGCAAAGAAAGAAAAAAAAAAGCATACGATTTCAATATTTTTGGATAAAAGATTTTTTTATCGGCAAAAGAACTAATTATTTTATTAAAAAAATACATTAACGACTTGTTGGTCTGAGTAAAAAGAATTCAGTTTCCTTTAAATAAGATTTTGATTTTGAGTTTTATAAATGTAGAAACAGACATCAAGAGAGTTTTCCTCTAATGAGGTCTAATGTCATTCAATTTAAATTTGTTAAGATTCAATGTGATTATCGGATATTATAAAGTTAATGTCAAAAAAAATTTTATTAAAAAAATACAAGAGTACTTCATGGTAAAAGACGGGTTAATTTAGGAATCCATTGCCTTGGTGAGGAAATTGTCTTCGGTTAGTGAAAGCAATGTCGTTTGCAAGCTCAAAACCCCTAATGTGCGAATACCGGCGGAGCCTTGGCGGGCCCTGAGGGTGCGTGCACAGCTTCGCCTATACTTTTTTAAAAATTTTAATTTAGTCCATTGTGTTCTATTTTTATCATTTTTATCCTCATTTATTTCATACCATTTTAATTATTTTCTTGAATTTGTGTTTTAAGGATTACTTTTAATGACGAAGAGAAAGATAATGAAAATAAAGGTAATATGAAATATGGGGGAAAATAAAAATTAATTGAATAAAAATTGTCTATTGACATTTTTTTTTCCTAAAATGTTTGCCAATATTTTTACTTCCTCTTTCTCTCTTCATAATATATATATTGTTATTTAATATATGTTTATTTTATCTTTTAGTTATAGTATTTATATTACGTTATTAATTACTATTAGCTTATTGTTAAAAACTAATAAATGTTACTTAAATTTTTTTTTTTTTTACTTTTCGAATTGACATACAATTTTTTTTTTTGGTTAAAATTTTATTTAAACCCCCTAAAATTATTCTTGGGCTCTGCCACTGTGTAGGACAGGGTGGAACAGAAAAAGATTGAGAGTAAAGTTTTTTTTCTTGAACCCTCACTTTATACTTCTTTTTAGTCTCTATGAAGAGATTTAAGGGGTATGAGTATGACCTTTGGTGATCTCTACGCTCCTACTTAGTAGCTAAGGTCATTAGTTAGTAGGGATCGTTGTGTCTTCAAGTTTCATAAGATTCCCTTCCCCTACTCCCAATGCACTTAAAATATGTATTAATTGTCCTCTTTCAAAGAAAAAAAAAAAAATCCATACCTGTACCGTACTATATAGTCTATGGAGACATACCCTTAAGCTCGAAAATGACTCGACATTTGCCTTTCCAAAATCCAACTAAAAAGAATTTCCCTTTGTTCCCACACCCCCATAAATTATATGTGTTTAGTCTCCAATTATGATCACATTTTAAACATCAATGATGCATAAAGACAACACTCTCTCTTATCCTTTTTTGCATCCTCATCTTGAGACAGCATATGACTCAAATTGATGAAAACCTCTGCTTTCAAAAACAGAAACTAATACAATCAACACTTATACTAGCTAATACATTAGCTCTCGAGCAATAATCTTTGTTCTTAAGAGAATGATGCGCGCCCCTTCCACTCTTTATGTACATGGTTGGTAAGCAATGCTAGCTAGAACCACATTGTCAGGATGACCTTAGGAGTGAATTGCAAGCTTGTTTAAGACTTTTGTTTAATCATGTTGTGTTTGTATTAAACTGTGTTGTTATTATTATCATTTTCAATATCAAAAAATATAAAAATTAATTAAAATTAATTATTTATGATATATTTATAGGAAATAGTGCATATTTACCTTATCTCTTAAAGATTAGGAGGAAAATTATTTTAAAATTATATTATTTTAATAAATTTTCACTGAAAAAGATTAAAATATTTTATTTTTAAAATATGAATTAAAATATTTTTTGTCATTTTTAATAATATTTTATTAAAACTACTTAGTTTTAAAATAATTTTTTTTTATAATCTTTAAAAAGTAAGGTAGATAAATACTAATATCATATTTATATTTTTAAATAATATATTGTGATTAAGAGAAAAAGGTGTTATTTGCAATGTCTTAACCTAAATCAAAAGAGTTATAAAAATAAAATAAATCAATCATTTGATAATTTTTGCGTTGGGATTTTTTTTTTTTTGAGCATATTTTTGCGTTGGGATTTAATGTCGCTTTCAACTACTTCTACAACAAAACCCAAAAAATAATGAATGAATACTGCAGCCTTTCGAAAAACCAAAATTAACGAAAAATCATCATCACTCAGTTTCTTTTTAGTAAAATCAGAGGGTGCCTATTCATAATTGACATCAATCAAACGGTTAAGATTGGTTCCATCTTTCTTGACAAAGACCTTTCATTTAGGTAGGGATGTGTTTTTGCATCTGATCAGATAATGTGTCCCATGCTCTGCTCTGCTCTGCTCAGCTCTGCTCATCTTCTGCGCCAACCCAATACAGAAACTGGTGGGGGCCTACATTATTTCTGTCCGTAGATTTTTGGATCAAAGTCCTCTTCCCACATCAGGACCGTCACGTGGCAAATACGTACGATTACGACCGTTCATTTTTTGTGGTCCCCGCCTTCTGAAGTGGAGAGAGAGATGCCGTCGTTTTCAATCTCTCTCTCTCTCTCTCTCTCTCTGTGCCACACATGAGACAATTGGGTCCAAAAAGATTGTCTGATCGGTGTTTTTTAGAAGAAGAAGGCCTTTCCTGATTGGCTGATTTCCAAACACCTTTAGCGTGGGTCCCAGTGGACTCCTCCGTTGATTGCGCTCCACGTGTGACCTGTACCTTATAGGACACAGTTCTTCTGTTCGCTTGTTGCACGTTAGCAAAACTTTTTCATTTAATTGTTTTTACCTCTAAGGGCATGTTTGGTTAGCAACTTGCCACAGATTATATTAGCTTGGTTAAGGAAAGTAATTTTCTTA
>BPVZ01000002.1:5882611-5892653 GCA_020521535.1 Rubroshorea leprosula | reverse complement strand
ATATCGGTTTCCTAGTTTTCTGTTTGTCTTTTGATTCTATATATATAAACTATATACCATCTCTAGTGATGGACGAACCCTATCTCTGGTACTGTATTGTTGTTTTACCCTAATTTTTCATTTTTCTTATCCTAGTGACTGCTGAATTATCTGACTTCTTTTTTTCTTAGTATATATTTCTACAATGGAAAGGGGAACTACTAATTTGCAGAAAGAAATTTTCTTGATTGTGAAATAGTCATTAATCATCTAGATCTGGGTTGTGGTTTGTTATCATGCTTCCTAAGAAGAATTAAAGGAAGACAGGGAAAAGCAAAGGAAAGTCTTAGTCTAGTCAGAAAGAAATTCACTGGCTTAATGTCCAAGATTGAATTAGAATATAGAGATGTTCCATAAGAAGCTCTGATTGTGAGAGTCTCCACTCTTAGTCTTGAAGTTCTTGTTAAAAGAAAAGCAGTTTCACTTATATCACTAACCACTGCTAGAAAGGGAACTGAATCTGTAGCAGCTCTTTGATTACTGACTTTTTTTGTGAGAAGTGAATCAGAATACATTGCTTAGATATTACTATGTTAAAGCATATTGTTCCTCATATGTGATGACGTTATGTTACGGTGTATTTTTAGTCAAATGTATCCAACTGTAAGCTTTTTTTTTTTTTTTTCTCCTGATTACATGGAATTGTCATTTAAAAAAAAAAAACCCACTATTCAGCTCGCACTAGGTTTAGTATTTTCTCATAAATTGCCATTGAATTTTTTCCAGCCAGTCAAAATACATGTGTGATCCTATCTTTTAAATTAAATTGATGCCTTGCATATTACATTATGCAAAATGGATGATGAATATCACTTCTTCTTTTTTTTTTTTTAATGCCTATGCACGCTTAATGAGGGACTGTTGCGAAGATTCAAGTCTGTCTACTAGACTTAAGAAAGTTAGAACAACATTTGAATCTACATTTGGATGAAATAATGAGTTAATAGTTTTGACTTTTGAATGTAGGTTCTCTGTTTGGAGCGTGTGGAGAAGAATCAATTAGAAAGTAGTTGTAGGCTCAAATTATTGATGTAACTTGTATGGGCCAGAGAAGCAGAGCTTCTAATTAGGTTTTAGCCCTTTGTGATGGAAACTACACTCATGAGCCGGTGATGCTTATATTCTTAATTACTGCTGAAGAGATCTCTATGGTTCTCCGCAAGGGGAGGAAATTCCCTACAAAATTTTACGAGAAAAAAAATGCTTCTATCCCCGTCCAACGAGAAGAAATATTTTCAAAATCTCCATCTTCATGGCAAAGAAATTCACAAAACTCCATAAATTGCAGAGGAAATTGCCATATCTAAATCTAGGACTAAGTCAACTAAAGAATTAAAAGTTCATTAAAATAAAATGGTTTAATACTCATTTTGGTCCTTTTATTATAGAAAAAAGCTCTTTTTTGGTTCTTGTACTGAAAAAATCTTTTTTTGTCTTTACTGTTCACAAATCTGATCTCTTTTTAGTCATCTTGTTAAATTTTGGCTAATGTAGTAGGTTAATTAATGGAAATACTCATTCTTTTTTTTTTTACTAAATTACGTGGAAAATTCACATGGTAAAAATTGATGACATGTTAAATTTTTTATTTTTAATTATTGATATATCCTCATCTTCTTCCTCTGCTTCTCTTCCGTCTAGCTTTTTTTTTTTTCTTTTTTTTCTTTTTTTTCTTTTACCTCCAGGCGAACCCAGATCTTGGGTTCGCAACGTCTGTGCAATAGCCTTTCACCTAATTGCTTTCCTAAGAGCAACTAGCAACTCATTAAATGCAATTGAACCTGGAAGCAAACTAGAATCCCTATTATTAACACCATTACTAGCTTCTAAAAGCTTCAAGAATATAGATAACGCTAAACCCACCTAGTTTTTCCTAATAAAAGCAACGAGCACAGTACCATACACATTGGGATTCAAGTTAGTACCCAATTCTTCCATGTGATCAAGAATCTCAAGCACAAAATCGAACCTACCAAATTGAATAAACGCATTGAGCAAGAACTTGAAAGTCTCAAAACCAATGACAACACCATCTTCCTTCATCGAAACTAACAAGTTCAGGATTTCCTCAAGGAACCCGGTGTCGCAGAGGGTACGGAACATGTGTGAGTAAGTGCCTGCAGGGTGTTTGAACTTTGGTTTGAGAGAGCAACACCATCGAAAAAAGTTTAGCTTTTTGGAAGGGTCAAGGGAATTCTTTCAAAGAATCTGGTTGCCCAAGGGCTCCGAGATGGGGGTGGAGTTGGGATCAAGGTTTCGAGTCCCGGATTCTGATAAGGTTTGGTAAGCGAGGCGATGAGGAGGATATTGCCCAAGTGAGCTGATGGGTTTTTGAGAAGAACAGAGGAGGATGAAGATAAGGTGGCTCCTCCATGGCACATTACATTGCGAGCTAGGTTCCTCGCGAACCCAAGCTCTTGGGTTCGCCTGGAGGTAAAAGAAAAAAGGAAAAAAAAAAAAGGCTGGAGGAAGGAGAAGTCGGGGAAGAAGATGAGGATATATCAGTAATTAAAGGTAAAAAATTTAACATGTCATCAATTTTTGCCACATTGATTTTCCACGTAATTTAGTTAAAAAAAAGAATGAGTGTTTTTGTTAATTAACTTGCTACATTAGCCAAAATTTAACAGAAGGACTAAAAATAGGCTGGATTTGTAAACAGTAAGGACTAAAATGGGGATTTTTTTGGTACAGGGATCAAAAAATGGCTTTTTCCTATAGTGGAGGGACCAAAAAGGGTATTAAACCAAATAAAAATGCGGTGCTGACTTTGCGTACATGTGAAATAGTGGCCAGGCCATTCAGCATTTTTTCATGATTATTAAAATGGTAAAATATTATATTTAAAATATTAATTTTATTTAATTTAATTGATAAAAAATTATTAATAATTAATAATTAATAAAATAATTAATATTTATTTATTAATAAATTAAATCTAATTAATTAATATTTTTAAATAAAAATACTATTTAAAAAAAATTAAAGTTTTTCGTCTCCTTTACCATTTCTATCCTGCCCATAATCACAGCCGAAATTGTAGGCAATGTTTTTTAGTTTTATGTGGGACAATTTAATTTTAAAAAGCAAAATTTTAAGAAAAAATAATTTATGTATCCTCAAATTTAACATATTTATTAATATATTAAGCAAGAAATTATTATTTTTTAAATTTAAATTAATGATAAAAATTTTAAAATTACAAATTTTAGTGGCTTAAGTTTAACCATAAATTTAAAAATAATAATTTATTGATAATTATGTTATAAAATGTGTTAAATTTAGGATACATTAATTATTATCTAATTCAAAGAGACCAAATTTGTTTTTCATTTTTTCCTTTTGGGGTATTTTTAGATTAATTTTTAAAATTGATGTATTTTTAAATAATTTTAAAGACGCATTTCATATTAACTATTATATTTAAAAAAGTTTAATTATTTTAAATGTTAAGCTAATACTTAAATCATATATTTAACTTATAATATGATATTTATTTACTAATGATTTCATAATTAATTTTGCATATAAAATGTCCCTTAGACCAGCCATCTAGCTTTGACCAGATTTTCACATTTTATATATTAATTAATTAATAACTACATCACATTTCTTGTCCAAATCAAATCCATCCCCTCCAAAGGAACACGACAAACTTGAAACTTGCCATGTTTCGCTTACGCCACTCCCTTTTCCTCTCTGCGCTGCTCTTATCCCTTGCAGCCATACAATCCACCCAAGCAGCAGTCGAATATGTCGTCAACTACAACGCCGGAAGCAGCAGCGGAGGCATCCGATTCAAGAACGAAATAGGAACGGACTACAGCAGACAGACCCTAACAGCCGGCGCGGATTTCATCTGGAGCCTGTTCCAGCAGAACAACGACGCTGACAGGAAAAATGTGCCGAAAGTCACCTTGTTCATTGACAACATGGCCTATTCCGCCAACAACGAAATCCACGTCGACGCCAATTACCTCGGAAACTACTCCGGCGGCGTCAAGAGGGAGTTCACCGGGGTGTTATATCATGAGATGACACATATCTGGCAGTGGAACGGGAACGGGCAGGCCCCTCGAGGCTTGATAGTGGGGATAGCAGATTTTGTGAGGCTGAGAGCAGGCTACGCTCCGAGCCACTGGGTGCAGGCGGGGCAGGGCGACCCGTGGGACCAAGGGTACGATGTTACGGCGAGGTTTTTGGATTATTGCAATGGTCTTATGGATGGATTTGTTGCGGAGCTGAATAAGAAGATGAGAAATGGGTATAATGACAACTATTTTGTAGAGCTGCTGGGGAAGAGTGTTGGTCAACTTTGGAATGATTACAAGGCCAAGTATGGGGAAAGTGCTTATTTCATGCAATGTCTTGTGTATTGGTCGATGTAATGGTTCTAACACTTACATATTTAGAAAGATGCTAGGTTATTTATGTGAGCAATTTCATGTTTGCACTGCCAATGCACTTTTATTCAAATACAAATGGAGAATTTCCTGTGTAAATTCATATAAATTCTTACTATGACTAGTGCACGACTCTTCAATAATTGTTGATATTTTTTGGTTTCATATCCTTTCTATTTTAAAATTATGTTTATACCTCTTAATTCCCTTTTTTTTTTTATTTATTTATTTGGTTCACATTTGTTTATTCTGTTCCTTTTCCTCCCCCAAAATACAAAATAGGCTATAAATCTATGTGACTTTAGTTTTTATCTTTTAGGAATAGGCTATTATTTCTGTAAGAGCAGTGCTAGGGGCACTCGGCTCTTGCACTCTCCGGTCGACACGTCCCCTTTCATTGGGCCACGTAAGCTTCTTTCAGGCTTCGAAGTGCAACCTCTTACCGAGCAGAATAACGTGGCCCAATAAAAGTGAAAGTGTTGGCGGGAGAGTGCAAAAGGCGAATGCCCCTGGCACTCCTATTGGGCCACCAGTTTACCTTTTAACTCAGCTCATACTTTGTTTCTTTATTGGACCTATGGGCCCATATTTATCCAGCCCTTGGCCCATGTAAAATAAAAAAAATAAATTTATTTATATATATTTTTAAATATATTAACAATTAATTTTTACTTATTCAACTTAATTAATTAACAATTTTTTTTTTTAGTTTTTCCAAACCCAATTATATAGTTTAGTCCAACCCATAATCTTCTTAAACTTAATTGCCCAATCCCGACGCAATTTGCATTATCTTCTTAAAGTTAATTGCCCAAATCCAACCCAATTTGCTAATAACCCTAGATTTAGAAGGATTATTTCAAATTTATGAGATTTGCGAATCTTCTCTGTAATTCCTCCTCTCTAGACTCCAGTCTCCTCTTTTCTACGCTGGAGCTCATTGGCTTTTTTTTTGTTTTTCAATCGGTCAATTCCCTTCAACCTATCATTCACGGCAAGCTTCGAAAAGTAGTGCCCATAACTTCGTTTCTATTCTTCAATTAGCTACTTGTAGCTTGCCTGAGCCTGAATTGTGAGTATTTGTGAGTGTCTGAGTATTTGTGCTTGATGATTTATTTTGACGTGAAGCAGATCTCATTCTTTTGGCTTTATTATTTTCGATTTCATTTTCCCTTCGATTGTTCGCAAGATTGTTAGAATGCGATTTTCGTTGTTTACCTGCTTGTGTAGCTTCTTTCTCGCATTTGCAGTGAATGATAATCGTATTGTTATTTTGAGGCTCATTCAAGCTCTTAATTCATTCTATCTTTAGTTAATTTCTCAAACAAGAAACGAGTATCAAGTTTTATTTGGTGGGGACTCCAAATACTTGCGAGAACCTATCATTCCCTGTGGGTATGGGGACGGAGGCTATTTTTTATTCTCTGTCAAAAATCCCCGTAAAAATCTCCGTACTTATCATTGATGAGGATGGGGAGGAGGTCTCCACCCCCGTGGAGGCTCGTTGCCATCCCTACCTAGATTTAGCCTTTCTTTTTGCCGGCACAAAGGACCATACATCATCTGCATGGACAAACCGCGTCAATATAAGGAGTCAATATAGGTTAAATCCCCGGTTCAATCCCTGAACTTTCATTTTTGAACTAAATTTACCCTCAAACTTCAAAAAATACTAAAAAATCCCTAACTTCAATTTTTGAAGTCAATTTCATCCTTCTGTCAATGGAAGTGACAGATGGCTTGTTAAGTTGCCACGAAATCAATTTTTATCTTGAATATTTAATGACATGGAAAATAACCTAATTACAATAACATTTTTGTTGTCCATGTCAGAGATCCAATACTTCTCCCCTTTCCTTTAAGTGGGGTCAACCTAAAATATTTTTATATTTTTTAGAGTTTTGGTTCAGAGTAAACTAAAACTTTCTACAATTTTCTCTTTCCTTTTTCCAGACTCTCTCGCCCTAGATTGATGAAGGAATATAATCTAATGATGAAGTGAGTTATATATTGTTGATTTTGTTTAATTTTCCCGGATTTTTCTCTTTGTTTTCTGATTTTTAATTTTTTAATTTTTAAAATATAGCTAGACTTTTCTGTCTTTAATCTCTATATTCTGCTTTTCTCGACCCAGTCTTTGGAGAATAAAGATTCAAAAACTGTCAACTATCTCTTCTTCTTGCATTGTTCTTGAAAAAATCATTACAAATTAGGGTTCCTACGAAAAGAACCTGGGAAAAGCTTGTGCAATTTGGGTTTGTTCTTGTAGATGCTTTATGGGTCTTAATTATTTTTGTTTGATCTTTTCTGGGAATGTATCAATGTGAACAGGGAAGATACCAACACCACTGGCACGGAGAAGACTACTTTCTCTACCTCACAGGCATCGATGATGGACCCAACTCCACTTGTGAAAGAAGAAAAGATAACAGACTCGGAGCCTCAGGAATTAATTCGAGGGCTTGTGCAGGTGATGCTGGGCCAAATCAATCCAACTCCAAGACGTCAGATACTTAACCCTCATTCATCGCCGACTTCTTTTCTCCTTCTTCAACCACGACGGCAACAACAATTTTTTTTTAAAACTTTCTCCTTTTCCCTACTCACCTTTCTCTCTCTGGACCCCTTCATCTCCAGATCTAATGGCTTCCCAAGGAGGGCTTTACTCTTCTTTTTCTTTCTCTCCCTCCCATCTTTTTCCTCCTTTTCCTTTCACCTTAATTTATTGAACAAGAGAACCTAGATCTGGGTTTTCCTCGTGAGTTGATTTGGGTTACCCATTCAATTTGAGAAAGGAGAAAGATGGGGAGGAGAGGGAAGGAAAAATAAAGAGGAAGAAGATGATGAATTTTTAGGTTTGTGATTAGAATTTTAGAGATGGTATGGGTGATGATAAATGAAACAAAGATGATGAATTGAAGAGAGGTTGAAGGAGATCCGGAAAAGTGAGGGATTAGTGAGGTTGAAGATAAGGGTATTTTGGCAACTTCAGCAAATATTAAAGATTGAAGATAAGGGATAATTGTGTAATTTTAGGGATAAAATGCCAACTCACGCATTTTTACATGTGTTTTTTCCATGTCATTAGTTGAAAAAAAAAAAGCTTGATTTTGTGGCAACTTAATGTGCTATCTAGCACTTCCGTCGATGGAAGGACAACATTGGTCCCAAATATTAAGGTTTAGGGATTTTTTTAGTACTTTTTGAAGTTCAAGGATAAATTTAGTTCAAAAATGAAAGTTCAAGGACTGAACCGGGGATTTAATCGTCAATATAAGGAGGTGTGAGGATCGGTTGCGGTCCTTTTGGATACATTTGTTATTTATAAATATTTTATTTATTTAGGTAAATATTATATTTAAATTATAAAAATTTCAGGCAAGTAAATAATATAAAAATAATATATTTATAAATATTAAGTTAAGTAATAAATATAAAAGTTTAAAATTATTTATTCAATTTATTTAACTTAATTGACTTATCAACTATACTTATATAGTTAAAATTTTACCTATATTTATTGTTGCACTTATAATTTTGATGATTACAAAATATATTTAAATGACTACAAAATATATTTAAATGACTAACTTGTTCATTTGAGTTTATAATTTAGGCCAAACCCCCTATTTGCACCCTCCATATATTTTATTTTCATGATCAACACCTTACAATATTTTTCCTCCCTATTCACATCCTCTACTTTTTCAAATTCGTCAAAAACCCAATATTTTAATTGGTCGTAACAGAAACGTTAATAATCATTAAAAATTATAATACGTGGCACCAAACAGTAACATGAACGTTATATAACCTTATTAATCCAACGTGAATTTTTTTATGATGACGTGGCATTTCTTCATCTTTTTCGTTCCCCCTCATCCTTATCCCCCTCATCCTCGACATCATCTTCACCATCCTCCATCTTCACCATCCTTTTCTCAATGGGTTCCCCACGGGGAACCTAGATCTAGGTTCCTATGCGGGGAACCCAGATTCTGGGTTCCTACGCGGGGAACCCAGATTCTGGGTTTTGACCCTTTTTTTTTTCATTTTTTTATTTGAATGTATTTATCTTAGTTTCCTATTTTATGCAAAGCAATTTGAAATAATTTTTTTGTTGGAAAGGTGAGTTTTTTTGCTTGGAGACTATTTCTAAACAGGTTGCCAATTTGAGTTCAAGTGGGATTAACATGAATGGCAATAACGGTTTTTTCATTTTTTGTAGGAAGTGGGTGGAAGATGCAAATCATGTTTTTGTGCAGTATTCATTTTTTTATAATTGTGTGGATGAAGATCTTAGCTTGGTAGGCATTCATGTGAAATTGGGTTCCACAAGGAACTCAGAACCTGGGTTCTGTGAGGAACCAAGGAGGATGAGGGCGAGGATGGTGAAGATGATGTCGAGAAAGAAGAAAATGAAGAAATTAAAATTAATTATGATTTAATTGTACCAAATTATAAAAAAAAAGTCCACATTGGATTAATAAATGTGAAATAACGTCTTGGGTTCCTTGTTCCATGAGAAACCCAAGAGGATAAGGAGGAAGATGGTAAAGATATGTCGGGAAACAAGAAAATAAAGAAATTAAAATTAATTATGATTTAATTATGCCACATTATTAAAGAAAAAAAGTCCACATTGGATTAATAAGGTGCCATAACGTTTATGTTACTTTTTGGTGCCATGTAGTATAATTTTTAACGGTTATTAACGTTTTTGTTACGGCTAATTAAAATATTGGGTTTTTGACGGATTTGAAAAAGTGGAGGGTGTGAATTGGGAGGAAAAATATTGTAAGTTGTTGACTGTGAAAATAAAATAAATTGAGGGTGCAAATAGGGGGTTTGGCCTATAATTTATCACCTTAAAAATGGAAAAGTAAGTGAAATTGGATTGCACTAAAAATAAACTAAATATGATGAAAATGGTGCAGAGATCCAGCTCTAGAATTAATTTGGCAACTGGCTATGGTGAACAAAAGTGCAGAGAACCAGCTTTAAAAATTGCAACTGGCTTTACAGGTAAAAGTTTTCAGACATGCAGTTTGGCACACACAGAAAACGGATATAAAGTCGACTATAACTTTGCAGCCAGCTGTGATGACACATTTAATGCTTAATGGTCAAGTTATTTAAAGGATCTTTTAATTTTTTGAAGTCAGATTTCCTAAGTCGGCTTTACATTTTGCAGCCGACTCTTCAAAAAAACAAAATGTGCTGGAGAAGCAGCAAAGTGGACTTTAGACTCTAAAGCTGGCTCTACAAAGTTGACTTTGGAGGTAGAGCCGGCTCTACTAATAAATTTACATCAATTTTTCTCGCACTTAAACTAAATTGCAGAGCATTTATTGAACCCCAACAACTAGAAATGACTATTTCGACCAACGGGTATAAATCAATGTTTTAAGACCTAGTTCGGCCAGGTCGGTTGAACCAGTTCAACCTGACCCAGGCTTGAAAACGAGCCAATGACACCCTTCAACTCGTTTTGACATTTGACCTACTCCAACCCGTCTGACCTGCTCCATTCGTTTCACCTATTCCACCCATTGAACCCATCGGGCTGCACCTCATCTCCTCAATTAACTTTTTTTTTT
>BPVZ01000002.1:5840551-5852156 GCA_020521535.1 Rubroshorea leprosula | reverse complement strand
CTACAAGAAGAATTCAACTCTGGGGGATGCTTTCAGTTTCCAAATGGTTTTGTAAAAAGAAGCAGTAGGCTGACTAACCTGAGAATCAGCAAATTGATATAACCCTAGTCCATTACTTCTAGCAACAAAATAAGCAGAGCGAACGGTGAATTCTCCAAACATGGTATAATGCCACATAACCTTGTCAGGCAACAATCCCACAGGTATTTTGACAATGGCTCTCACATCTACATCATTTAAGCAATGAGAAAGTTTAGCAACATTTCAAAGTAGATTGGGTGTTATAAAATCACAAACTCTATAATTTATACCATTAGGGGTTATGGAGTAGTCATAGTGAATTCAAGAAGTGATGGAATCCATTTATGCATCCATAAAAAGACATTTTGACCATTGCCAACATTCCAACTGAGGCCTAATGCCAACAACTTCCTTCCTTACGTAAGCTACTCCTTATGCAAGGTGGGGAAGAGCCTAACTTGGCCTAAAAGAAGTTAGAAGAATGAAAATAAAGGCCTCACAACATTCTAATCCAAAGAGCTCCAGGATTATTAACAAGTCCCCAACATTGTTTTATTAAAAGAGTTAAGTTAAAGGCCTCCAAATCTTTGAAGCCCAAACCCCTTACAAGTTTTACCAGTTGTAAGTTTTCCCCATCCCACCCAATGAATCTTTGATTCATCTTGCTTTTTTCCCCACCAGAAATTACTAATCAAACTATTTGGCTATAAGCACACATTCTTAGGAAACTTGAAGCAATGCATAATATAATTAGGGATAGATTAGCTACAGCCTTTATAAGAATTTCTCGCCTTGCTAAAGATAAAAGAGATTTTTTTCCAAAGCTAGAGTTTCTGTTGTACCTTCTCAACAATGGCTTGCAAGCTTTGCTTCCCTAATCTCCCTCACTTGGTAGGTAATGCTAAATACTTGTCCACATTAATATCTCTATTAATAGCAAAACATCAGCAACTATTAGCTTTCATCAATGGACAAGTGTTTTTACTAAAAATAATAGTTGATTTAGAAAGATTGATTTATTACCATGACAATAAAGTATACTAAGCAAGAAAGCTTTTCAACATTTGAGCCTGTGCCATAGTTGCCTTGCAAAACAACAAAGTGTCATTAGCATATAACAGCTGGTTCACTAGCGAACAACGTCTAATAATCTGATAAGGCATAAGATCACCTTCAACAATTGCACTTCATATAAGTTTAGAAAGAAAATCAGAAACAAATAAGTATAAATAAGGTGACAAAGGATCACCTTATCTTAATCCACGACCAGGAAAAATGAGTTTGAAAGGTACACCATTCACCATAATTAAATAAGTAATTGTCCACACACATTCTATGATTCTTACCACCCACCAACTATCAAAACCCATCCTAATAAGTATGCCTTCTAGGAAGTCCTAAATTACTATGTCATAGGCTTTATGAATATCAATCTTCAAATCCATGTTGCCTTCTCTACCATAACATCTATATTTAAATGCATGAAAAATCTCATGGGCCATTATTAAGTTATCTTGGATCATTCTCCCTTGAGTAAATGCTAATTGCTTTGGAGTAATCAACTGAGAGAGAAACTGTTTAAGCTGATTAATAAAAATTTGAAAAATAATTTTATAAATAAAATTACAAAATGCAATAGGGTGAAATTGCCCCCAATATTGAGGGTTCTTCATTTTTGGAATCAAAACAACATTTATTCTATGAAATTCTTTCAAGAGATGACTAGTGGCCCAAGATCGAGAAACTACTTTAAACACATCGTAACTCACCAAGTGCCAATGTTTCTGAAATAAAATGCTTGGAAAGCCATCAAGACCAGGAGCTTTAAACGACCCCAATTAAAAGACAGCATCTCAAACTTCATCAAAAGAAAGAGGTTGACATAAAGCTTCATTCATTTGAGGAATGACTACTGGTTGAATTTGAGACATTAAAGAAACATTTACTGGAAAAGGTTGGGGTTGATATTGTTTGGAGAATTTTTGGAAAAGAAAATTAGAAATATCATCAATAGAATCCAACCATTGACCTACATCATTTTTCAACTTGTTTATTTGATTGTTATGTCTTCTGCTTGAAGCAATTGTATGAAAGAAACAGGAATTTCGGTCTCCAAATTTTAGCCAATTAACTCGAGATCTCTAGAGCTAGTACATCTCTTCTTTAGCCCATAAAGCATATAACTATTCAACTAGACATTTTTGCTAGCTCAAATTCCCTTTATCAGCATCTTGAGCTTGTAATTTTTATAATTCTATGGTCACTCTTTAAATTTCTAAATTTGGCAAGCCTCTTAATGATCTATTCCAGCTTTTAAGATTATTTCGACAATGTTTCAACTTCTTCAACACTTTATATTGGTCATATCCTGCTGTTGATTGAATCCCTCCTTATGCAACACATTCTTGATAGCCTTCCTCTAATGATCATTTTATCTCATATCGAAATAATTTGTGTTAGTTTAGAAAAGGCATCATAACATAACACCAGTAGCTTGTGATATGACCTTATTTGTACCTTATGCATGACCTGGGATTATGGAAACCCTTTCAACCATGCTTGATTAGCCAAAACTCTATTAAGGCGATACTAGTCAATGGCCACACTAGATCTTCCATTATTCCAAGTATAAGGATTCCCTTTAAAACCAATCTCATGAAAATGAAAAAATTTCATGAACTATTCCAAAAGGGCAAAAGGACAAATAAAGATAGGATTATTTCCTTTTCTTTTCTATCACCATAACTCAGTAGTGTGTTAAAGTCGCCCAAAACTAACCAAGGAATAGAAGGAGCCCATGCTAAACCGCGACAATCCTCCCAAAATTGGCCCTTGTATTGTTGGAAAAAAACAGCCATAGATAAAAGAAAAATGCCAAGTAAAATCAAAACTAGTATAACAACCATCAAACAAATGTTCTGATTTGGTGAAAAGCTACTCGTTAATGTCTTCTTTTCACCATATAGTCAGACCCCCCGATAACCCTCTAGGTTCAACACAATCCCCAAAATCAAAATTAAACTGTTGCCAAAGTCAATCAACATAATCTATTTTTTGTTTGGTCTCCATTAAAAAAACCAAGTCAGGCATATGTTTAAGGCATAATGCCTTTAATTGGCAGATTGCCAGGGTAAGCCCCAACCCTTGACAGTTCCCACTGAGGATCCTCATTGTCCCTTTGCTGGCTAAGAAGGGCCAACCACCAAAGCCCTTTAATCATCCTTCACATGGAGAGAATCAAAAGATATTGGAGACTTTGCTAAACAAGCATCTTCAGGCAATGGTTCTATTAACTCAATGGACGGAACATAAGGGGGATCATCAAAAGCTCATTGAGTAGGATGAAAATTACAACCAACATCAAAACAAGGGTCTTTTCTATGGTCAAACTACCAAGCTAGTGCTTTAATTCTAATTCTTCTATGTACCTTCTTCATCGTGATAGTATTTGCTATTTCAGCCACACAAGAATTTGTATAAGTAAATTGATGGGTACCTGGAACAATATGAGGTGGTAGAAACATAAAAGCAACGTCAATATTAGCTGTAGTGTCATTCCATCCAATCCGTTTGGCCTTCTACTTCATATTGGGCTTCCTTTCAAAAGGTCTCTTTACAACTTCCCTCTCTAACTCCCTATTATATAAGGCCAAGCCCAATTCATGATCCATATTAATAGTACAATCACCTTGATTAGACTCAGGTTTTTGGTGCAAGAGATTATGGTTTGTAGAGTGGGCCTACAAAGGTGTATGGAGTTTAGGCCCACATTTGAATGAAGATTAGATTGAGAAGCTCACATTAGCTGCTTCATTTTCTTGAACCAAATAGTTCTTTTGACTATTCATCACCTTTGTCTCTTCAAAATTAATGCATTGCACAGGAGAAGCGTCAGTCGGTATGATGAGTTGAGAAGGATGCGATGGCACAATTAATGTTGAGGAACTCTCCTGCACTCTAGAACTTTGAGGAACTCGAGTGAGTTGTACTCGACTAGAACTCTCAACAACCTTATTCTTCAAAGTAGACTGTTCTGAGCCCCATGCTTATCATTGGTGAATAGCTGACAAACCATAATCTTGCCGATGAGAAATAGATAAACTACCATGATGCTTCTTTTCTATGAACGGATTAGCCCTTAAGTGATCCTTATAAGGGGGTTTAGGTTGAGAAAGATAGTTTCCCTTGTCATCCTGCCATTTGGAATCAAAGCAATCCCTATCAATATGCCCCAATAGATCATCTTGGTAATAGAAGTTCAACAACCTTTTATATTTAAAATGAACATTAATAGGAGGTTTATCTCCTTGTGGCAAATTAAAACCTATTGGTAAAGGAGAGTTGACATCAATCTCCACTTTGATTTTGAGAAAGCTATTAATCCCTAAACCAAGAACTATATAAGGATCCCATTCAACAAATTTGACAAACCACCTCGCAATAATTGTATTACTAGCAAACATATAAACAAGAGGAAGGCCATGAACTTGAACCTAAAAAGGAGATGTAGTAAAATCAATGTCCTCAAACTTGGATGATGAAACCCATTCTTTGAGCACAAGTAGATTTCGATTAACAAACCATGGGGTACCATCAAGGACTTGTCTCATAGCCTCAGCAGAAGCAAAAACAAATATAAATGTATTCCAAGACTGCTCACGAAATTCAAATCCTCCATGGACTTTCCAAATTCCCCTGAGAATTGAAAACAATAACCGACCCTTAACATCCTTAGCAGAGATTATTTTACCAGCACAAGAATGGCCCAACAACTCTGCAGCTGTAGCAGTTGCTTCGCTTAATTCCAACTAAACATCATCGCAACGTAAATCATTCGTTCGGACCACCAAATCATCTATTTCTCGATCCAACATTGACATGGTTTCCCTAAAGAAACCCCTGTTATAGGCACAGCTCGATCCACCCACGAAAAGCAGCAATAAATGAGTTGAAAAAGGTACATGAGAATAATAAATGCGAACAACAAAAGAACCACTACAGGAAACTCAATGAAGAACAGCTTCACAAGAGCAAAGGTTCCACACGGTTCCACACACGGGAAACTGATGCTTTCGAGCTTGACTATAAAATAGAATCATTAGACAAAAAAATCTCACTAAATTTAATAATTAGTGTTGTAAATCATGAAATATATTTGTACATACTACTTTTTTTAGAATAAAATATTATGATTAGTACTTGAATTATTATTAAACAAAAACTCAAGTTCACCAGGCACCAATGTCATACAAACAACATATACTTTCAGACTTTCAGTCTTACAGGTGCACCTTGAACAATTCCTGTGTTGTGGGCAAGGAATGGCAGAGTCTTTGAAGGTGGCAGTGATCGGCGCTGGCACAGCTGGCCTAGTCGCGGTCAGGGAGCTCCTGCGAGAAGGCCACCAGGTAACTGTGTTTGAAAAGAACAACAAAGTCGGTGGCACATGGGTTTACGATCCACGAATCGAGACAGACCCGTTGGGTCTAGACCCGACACGGGAAATTATCCACAGCAGCTTGTACCGCTCCCTTCGGACCAACCTTCCTAGACAGATTATGAACTTCCTGGATTATCCATTTTCGAAGAAAGAAGGTGGAGACCCGAGGTCGTTCCCCGGCCACGAGGAGGTGCTCCGGTACCTGGAGGAATTCGCCAGGGATTTCCAATTGTTAGAGCTGATCCGATTCGGGAAAGAAGTAATACGAATTGAACCGCTTGATGGGTCGAGTCAAAATTGGATCATCGAGTGGAAGAATAGAGAGATTCCATCTGGGGACAAATCAGAAACAGAGGAGGAATTGTTCAACGCCGTGGTTGTATGCAATGGTCACAATACTGAGCCAAAAATTGCGCAGTTTCCAGGTAACCTCATTCTATCAAATATCTACAATAGTATATCTAGTAAATGAAACTTTGCAAAAAAAAGAAAAAAAAGAGCTGATTAATTGAAGCAATCGACCTTGACGATTAGAGTAGGGGTCAATATTCTTGGCCATCACGACACTGAAGCATATCCTCCTAATCTCATACCCTGTAAAATTCCTCTTCTTCTCTCTCCCTTTTTTCCATAGATCCTGTGCTACAAAAGCTACGGCAGAAGAAAAATAAAATCGGATTGGTTCTCAGAAAATGATTTCACATTGAAAAATGTTTTCTATAAAAAATATTTTCTTAAATTTTTTTTTTTTGTTTGAAACATTTAAAAAAAATTTTAAGAAAAACATTTTGTATTACTTTAATTTGTAAAATCTCGGACACGTGGGCAATACCAGCAAAGTTCCTTTGACGGAGATTTTGGGCCGGACGGCCCGCTTGTTTTTGGAGAAATTAATTTCCAGATTTCAAATCTGGAAGTCAATATCCCAAAAATCAAGTTTAGCTTTGCTTTTAACTTAAGATATGGGTTTAATTAGGAGAAGTTTAACCTTCATGTTGGATAGTTAAAAAAAAAAAAGAAGTATAATTTAATGAGAAAACTGAAAATGAGAGTGTGAAATTATTGAATGTCCTACTATTTTAAGTTTTACCTAAAATTATTTAAATATTTTTAATAAATTTTTTTATGTGTTAATTTATTAAAGATATATTGTTTTTTTCATTACCAATCTTAATATTTTAATTTCTAAAACATTTTATTTTTTCTCTATCCCTAATTTAATTCTAGTATTTGTCATGTTACAGGAATTAATGTTTGGCCAGGGCAGCAAATACATAGCCATAACTATCGGACTCCTGAACCCTTTCAAAATCAGGTAGGCTAATCATGTTGCATTACCTTTACATATATATGAATCCATTTTTTTGGTAGGAATTTTTGAATGGATTAGAGGCTTTAATTACTAAATCAAAATTTAAGTTTCTAAATTGATTCTTGCTGACAGATAGTGGTGATAATTGGAAAGGGAACTAGTGCGATTGATATCCTGAAAAATGTATCTCCTCTTGCAAGGGAAGTTCATCAAGCCGTTAGAGGGGTTGATTTTGGATTGAAAAAACAAGAAAATTATGATAATGTTTGGCAGTATCCAATGGTTCTCTGTTCTGTTCAAGAGAAATTCAATTGGTATTAACTAGTGCATTACATTGAAGTTCTCAAGTTTTACTGATCTATAAATGCTCTGGTTTTACAGATAGAATGCGCTCACGAAGACGGTAAAGTGGTATTTCAGGATGGATCATCTGTTTATGCAGATGCCATTATTCACTGTACTGGGTATTGCCAAAGTGGCTGAATCTCTAGTGAGTCGCATTCACCTAACTTTAAGAATTTATTTTCTTGATGATGATGATTTTCTATTGCAGCTACAAATACCATTTCCCATTTCTTAAAACAAATGGAAAAGTTATGGTGGATGACAATCGCGTTGGACCTTTATACAAACATATTTTCCCACCAAGCTTAGCCCCCGGCCTTTCTTTCATTGGACTACCTATACTGGTACAAAGCTTTCTCCTGTGTAGTTTTTAGTCTTACTAGAACTCTGAAAGTCCATCACTATTTACTGATTTTTGTCTGCATTGATTCTCTTAGTCATCTGTATATTCTTATTCAAATATCAATGGTCATCATTAATGAAAATGCTGTCTGTCTGGAAGAATATATAGGATTTTGCATCAGTAAACTCCTTTTTTCTTCGACTTTACAGTACTTTTCTCTTAGCATAAATATTTTTCTATATGCTGTCAGACAGTGCCAGCTCTACAAGCGGAGTTGCAGGCGAAATGGGTGGCCAGAGTTTTGTCCGGCAAACTGAAGCTGCCAACTGAAGAAGAGATGACATCTTGTGTTCAAGAATTTTACAAGCACATGGAGCCGGCGGGATTGCCCAAGCATCGTACTCATTGGCTTCTGCAGGAGAACGTTAGTTCATCTCTCTTCTTAATTATGTTGGTGTAAAGTAATGGTACTTATTGGTTAGGGTTGGGTTTTCATCTTATATAGAGGCTAAGCATGTAATTCATTTATTGTCAATTAATTTTATGTTTAATGCCTTTGAAACCTCTTTCTCTCTCTCTCACTCTATATTTGTTTGATGCAGCTTGAGTATGAAAATTGGTTTGTTACTCAGTTGGGCATGCCACCACTGGAGAAGTGGAGAGAGCAATTGATTTTACTAATAAAAAAATCGGCTTTGACGTTTTCAGCTTCCACTTATAACTATCAAGATGAATGGGATGTTGACAAGTGGATCCAAGAAGTTGAACGTTCACATTGAAGATCATATTCTGTTTATTTTCTTTTTCTTATTTAATGGGTTGTTGAAAAATTGTCATTTTCTAAAAATAAAAACTATATTGTATTGTAAAGATTTAAATAATTTAGTAATAATTTTTTTAAGATTAATAATTTTAATTTTAAATCATGTGATATGTGAGGGAGTGAATTAAAAGATAAAATATAATTATTTTTTATTATATAATTTAAAATTAAAAAAATAAAAATTATACTGTTACTAGTAATAATATTCTCTTTTTATTAAAAAATCATTATCATAAATCTTTTGGGGGCATTTATAATTGGTCATGCATAATTAGATTTAAAGAAGAAAATAGTACAAATAGTTGTGAAGTGAAGCGGAACACATGAAAAATGTTTTGATAGATCCAATGTTAATGAAAGTAAGGCTTCTGTTTTCCTCCAATAAAAACAGTGTATGTTGTTCAGCCTTACAAAGCGCTGTTCCTACAATTTCATGCGGTCTCGAAATGGCGGCACGGTCATTAGAGGTAGCAATCATTGGCGCGGGCACAGCTGGCTTAGGCACGGCCAGGGAGCTCAGACAAGAAGGCCATCGTGTAACGGCGTTTGAAAGGAACAACAGACTCGGTGGCACATGGGTTTACGATCCACAGGTCGTGACTGACCCTTTCGGTCTAGACCCGACGCGCAACATTGTCCACACATGCTTGTACCATTCCCTTCGGACCAACATTCCTAGACAGCTTATGAGCTTCGCCGACTATCCATTTTCGACGAAAGAAGTTGGAGAGCCGAGGGCGTTCCCTCGCCACGAAGAGGTGAACTGAATTCTTAATCTCTGAAAGCCATGATTTTACCATGTATCAGACAATGCCGCCTCTGCTAATGGAGTTGCAAGCTAAATGGGTGACAAAAGTATTTTGTCAGGCAAACTGAAGCTGCCAACCGAAGAAGAAATGATGTATTCTATTCAAGGCTTTTACCAGCATTTGGAGCAATGTTGGATGGCCCAAGCACCTTACTCATCGGCTTCGGCAGGATAAGGTTATAAGAAGTCCAACTCTCTTGTTAACTTTTGGTGTTAAGTAGTCGTACTTATATATCAGCTCTCAAATTTACATCGAATGCCTTCAATCTCTAAGTATTCTCCTTTGCCACCCTGTTCATACCCGGCCGCACATGCATTAATATCTCTGTTGAATGAGGAAATTTTACATTAAATATATAAATATATATATTAAATATAAAAAAAATGTACCCAACTCATTATTAATTAATTTTAAATTAAACATAAGTATTAAAAAACACATACACAATCACGTGTAACAAAACTGAATCATGAGATTCTTGAGATGAAACTTGAAAGCCAGAAGACACGTAAAAATTTGAATAGTGACAGCAATGAAGACAAATCTAGGCTGAAGAACTAGCCTAACAACAACTTTTTCGTGTCGTTTGTTAGGTACTAACAACAACTTTTTCGTGTCGTTTGTTAGGTAGAACTACACTTTCATCTAAATGTGGGATTTTGAGTCACAAGAATGGCGGAGTCGTTTAAGGTGGCCGTCATTGGCGCAGGGACTGCCGGCCTACTCGCGGCCAGGGAGCTGCGGCGAGAAGGCCACCTGGTAACTTTGTTTGAAAGGAACACCAAACTCGGGGGCATATGGGTTTACGATCCACGAGTCGAGACAGGCCCTCTGGGTCTTGACCCAACGAGGGAGATTGTCCACAGCGGTTTGTATAGCTCCCTTCTTGTCAACCTTCCAAGACAGCTCATGAGCTTCCTGGACTACCCATTTTCGAAGAAAGAAGAATGCGACCCAAGAACGTCCTCGGGCCATAAGGAAGTACTGGGGTACCTAGAGGATTTCGCCCTAATTTCGAATTGGTAGATTCGATTCCATTTGGACATGAAGTGATCCGCGTCGAACCCGTTGATGAACTGAATCAGAAGTGGGTCGTCGAGTGGAGGAATTGAGTGACCTTCAGGAGGGAAATCGGCGGCGGAGGAATCGTTTGACGCCGTGGTCGTTTGCAATGGTAAACACACTGAGCCCAGAATTGCAGAGTTTCCAGGTAATTGCATGCCATTTCTCCTCATATTATATATTCAATACAATTGATCCTTTCACACCCAACAAAGAATTTTCTAAATCTCTGTTTCAATTTCTTCTATAAGCCCAAATTACCTCAAAATATGTATGCTTTAGCACTAATCTAATTGTTGTTTGAACAACTAGCATCAAGAGAAGTAGAGTTCAGTTCTAGCACTAATCTAATCATAGGTAATGTTTCAGGCATGGATGCTTGGCGGTGGTTACAAATGTATGGTCATAACTACCGGAATGCTGAACCCTTTCAAAATCAAGTTAGCTTTGTAGATGGTGCAAACTACAAACCAGTGTTGCTGTTTTATCATGAACCTATATAACCCAAGTGATATGTACTCTTCTTTTCTTTTTTTTTTTCAGTAGCATTTTTTTGTTCGGATTCAGGGCTATGCTAATGAACTGTGACAGATTGTCGTGCTGATTGGTAATGGACCCAGTGCAAGAGACATTTTGAAAGAGCTCTCACCTGTTGCAAGAGAAGTTCATCAGGCCATTAGAGAGCTAGATTCTGGATTAAAAGAAGCTAGAAAATCTTGACAACGCTTGGCAGCATCCAATGGTTCTCTGTTCAGTTTAACCTGAATTGAATTCGTTAAGATTTAACAGTATGTGCTCAATCTTTACTTATAGATGGCATAGCTCTACAGATAAAATGTGCTTATGAAGGTGGTAAGGTGGTATTCCAGGATGGATCAGCTGTTTCTGCAGATGTCATTGTCCATTGCACAGGGTATTTACCACGAAGAAAAAATCTTATCGGTGTCACTTAGATTGCTCAAATTTTTGTATGCCTATTATTGATAAGAATGGATTTCTTTTGCAGGCACAGGTACCATTTCCCATTGTCCATTTCTCAGAACAAATGGCATAGTTACTGTGGATGATAATCGTGTTGGACCTCTATACCAACATGTTTTCCCACCAAGCTTAGCCCCCCGGCTCTCTTTCCTGCGACTGCCTAACTGGTAAAATGTTTCTCCTCCATGATTAGCATTTGTTTGAAGTTTGAAGTCTCAAAATCTTATTTGCTGATACTAGGAGCCATTGCTGAAAACTTTTACTCAAATGTTATACTTGGTTCTTAATAGTAAATGCTGCATTTTTCTCCTTTCATTGATATTTAACTGCCACGTATTAATAAGTATTTGATTGCATAATCAGGCAGTGCCGAGTCTAGTAATAGAGTTACAGGCCAAATGGGTAGCAAAGACATTGTCTGGGAAGGTTGGGTTGCCAACAGGAGAAAAGATGTCATCTTCTGTTGAAA
>BPVZ01000002.1:5783846-5797063 GCA_020521535.1 Rubroshorea leprosula | reverse complement strand
TATGCCGCCGTGGTGAATCCATGAACCTATTTTTGACACGGGATTCCTTTATTCGAATTTCAAAACATGTTTATGCGTGTGCTATTTGATAAACTTAAAAATGCAACATTAAAAATTTTACGAGAAAAGATGTTGACTTTAATAGAAGATGAGTTTTCAATTTGAACTGAATTAGTTGTAGATGAAGTAAATTAAATTATATTGAAGAATTCATGTCTCTTTTTATTATTTTGATTTAAAATTTTGTAATTTAATAAATTTAAATATATAATCATAATTCTATATACGATTATATATTTATTTTGAGGGAAGAGACAAGAAAAATAAATTTTTTTGCTAATCAAATTACATTATTTTTTAATATTATAATTTAATTAATTAAAAATATCATTTCTCTCCTTTATTTTTCTCAAAATTAAATATAATTTAAGTGTGTTTAACTTTTGCACACATAAAATAATTATTTTTATTCTTACTCTAAGCATATGAATGGTTTGGAAAAAATAAAAAATGATAGTTTTTTTAACTAATCAAATTATAATATTCATAAATAATATAATTTATGTAGTCAAAAAAATCCATTCTTCTTCTCTCTCCGTTTTATTTTTTCTAAGAGATGTTCTAATTTATGCCCTTATATCTCATTTATTGCAATCTCATTTATTGCAGTCTCATTTATTAATTCTGTTAATAAAAGAAGTATTAACTTTTTATATTTTATAAAAAAGCCCATGTGACCCAAGTGACCACTTAATCATTGGTTAAAAGACATCTTAACTTTGATGTGAAATTCAATTTCCATCTTTTCTCGCATTCTCCTGCTATGATTGTGGTCCCTGCTGCCCAAAAAAGTAGTCGATGAATTGCATCATTGTTTAGGTTCAATACCTCTCATTAACAATTCTAACCTTACTAACCTCTAACTATTACTTTTGTAAAAAAAAAAAAACTTTTTATGTTTTATAAGAATAAATATTTTTTTTCTTTAACCTTGTGATTATTATCCTTTGGACTTTAATTATCTATTTTATTATATATAAAAAAAATTCTCTTTTACCTTTCCCTTTTTTAAGTATAACATAAATAAAAACATAAATTATCTCAAATCTTAATTAAAAGATAAAATATTTTAACAAATATTTATTTTAGGATAGAGAGAATAATAATGTAACATTTTGGGGAAAAAAATTATAGGAAAAAATTTCTAAGGCCCAGTTAAAATTCCTTTGCAAAAAAATTATCAAGATGTGGAAGCAAAGGCATTTGTCCGTCTTTCATACGATATTTCCCAACACCAAATTCAATCCACAATATTGTAAATGGTACCCTAATTAGTTAGGAAGTTCTGGTCTACGTTTGTCAGTTGGTTTTTTTTTTTTTTTTCCTCAAATATAGATCATCCAGTATCCGAAAATCCATTGAACCATCGACTAATTCTGTTTTGAACCGAACATAACCTAACAAACAATAAAATTCTTCTTCACAAATTTTAACGAAACTGCATTTTTAAGATTTTAAATCAAAACCTTTGATTAAATTGAAAGAATTCCCTACCAACTCATCCACCTACTCATAAATTCTCATTAAAAATGCAATTTCGTTATATTAAATTAATTTAATTAATATTTAATATATTTTACTGGTAATTATATATATGCAATTTTTTTCGAAAAAATCATTAAACATTTATAACTTTTTGTTATAATTTGATATGGTGTTTTTACGAAAATACTGAAAATGCAACCAAACACGGTCTGAACATTTTCAAGTTCGAAGATCGAAGAGTTAGACATGGTTGACGGAATACTCAGTTTTCGTTTATCTGTTGATTGTTGAGCCCAAACGAACTTAGCACTTTTAAGTTTTAACCCTAGCAATTGTCCCTACAGCTTTCATCCCCCCCCCACCTTTCTTTCTTTTTTTTTTTTTTAATAAATTTTCCCTATTTTAATTTTGACGAAGTATAGCTGAGTAAATTCAAACTTGAAAACTATAGAGCAGATAACTAACCTTACTCAATTCAGGCAATAAGGAGCCGGATAATGACCGAAGAAGATTAAGATGCATTCTTATCTGCTGTTGCGAGCTTCCTGTCACCATCGTTCATTGATACCCTTGTTACCGGCCTTCGATGGCCCAGTGCCAGGACCAGCTGTGGCATACAATTCCAACTCTTGCTGGTTTGCTGTTTCTACGTCACCATCCTAAAAGTTTCAGAAATAATTTCAAGTGCTTTCTCCATGTTGTCCTCCATCACAAGACTTCCATTTTGCCAGAGCATTAGATAAACTTGTACAGCTGAAGCTTTACAGATCTGGTAAAAGAAAAGTCCAAAATAATTCTATTATCACCGTTACTTTTAAGTGAGCTACATGTGAGGATTCATGGGAGAAAAAAATAAAAAAGCAAGAATGATTATGATATAATGCTTTGAATTGAGGAAAGAAACTTAGAACACAGAGTACATATTTTTGCTTCTAGAATGCAAGTTGATTTTATTTTTTATGGGTGATAGGGTACAAAGATTAGATAATAGCTTGTAAGATATTGCAGTAAACGAGTTGGGGAGGATTTTTTTTTTTTTTTTTGTGGGAGGGGGGTGTGGGGGAGAAGGTGGGGTCAACAGCCTCAACTAACCTCCATGGTCAATAATATATTCTTGCTGAAAAGGATCTCCATCGTCTGAAATACAGACACCAATATGAAAATATAAGTAGGAAATAAATAACATTACCAATGAATTGAATATCCCTATTTTCCTACTTAACTTAAAATTTATGTTTCAAGGATCCTGGTTTCTAGCTAACCTTAGCCAGCCTAATGCAAATATGCCAGATGAATGGCCAGTTACAGAAAGTTAGGTTTGAGAACTCTAAGCTCCCCATTTTAAAGTTGAACTTATTGGGCTTCAGAACTCTCTATGGTCTATACGGATTAAAAAAAACATGAAAAAACAAAAAGAAGTCTGTATGGTATATGCCCAAATTGATTATCCGAAAAAAGACTAACATAATTATCCACAATTTCTCAGTTGATAGTCCCAACCAAAACATTTCACACTTCCAGATATTTCTAATTAGATACGTGAGTAAATCCTCTGCATCTCAGCTCAGGTATAAAAACTACAAAGAGCAGGGATGGACCAACAGAAGAAAGAGAATTATATTATCTGGACATCTTTTGTTTTTTCAATTATTTCTTAGAAGTTGTACAGCTGTGGCCAGACAGAGTAAGTCAGTAGACACTGCATTAGAAAGCTGCTAAACCAGATAAAAGAAGGTGTTTCTTTAAAAGAATAATAATAAAAGACACATAGTTTAACGACTCTGGCAGTCACAATTGCAGCAGAAGTGAGGCACATAATACCAAAATAGCATACAGGCACAAGGTTGCATCCTGATCATAATCTCTATCTATTATATTTGTAAAGGATGATGCTTTCTATTTGTAGGAAGAGGTTGCTTACCTTTAGGGTGGGCATAATTGCCCTATCACAACACTTGTACTGCTGGTGCTGGAGAACCGAGAGGCAGTGGCATCAACTTCATGAGATCCAACATTATGTGGACCTATTTGAATATCATAATGTAATGCCTGCGAAGAAGGATACACTTAATCAACAAGCTTCTTGACCCTTGCCTCCTAAAGACAACGATTAAGGCAACCCAAGACACATAATGGCCATTAGTGATAAAATCTCATGACAGTGTAGGAGTATGGCATATTAGTAATTGAAAATTTGCAATAGTTAAACTAAACTGTGAACAACTCACCCTTCAAAAGGGGGAGACAGAACTTTGGGAAAACTTCTTCGTAATAGCAAGCCTCTACATGTCAATTAAAACCAATGCCAAGCAGCCATCATGCCATGAACATTCTCCCCAGAAAATTCTGACATTTCAGAATGACTCAAAGGTCTAAGCATAAAAAAAGGAATCAAGAAAAATAAAAGAAGCAATGGAAAAAATGTATTATAAAATATGGTGGTAAAGTATATGGAAAAAATGTATTATAAAATGGATTGGTATACCTTGCTTGGTGAAAACAGCTCCAATACAGATGACAAGACCTCCTCTGGGAGACTAGATGTAACATGTGAAGTCACATGACCAATACCCTTTGTGGCAGGCCAATGCACAAACCGATCCTACATTCCAAAACCCTAATCATCAAATCAACAGAGACCTCTAAGAGAAATCTAGACATTCTTTACATTAAAAATGATTTTGCTATGAGGAGTTCAACTGGATTATTCATTGCAAATTTGAAGAAGAAAGAAGGGGCTCCTGCCAGTTTTTATGCTTGTGGGAAGTAATTTGGTTCAACAAGAATTCATATAGCAGACCCCGCTCTATATTAAACTGAATTGTATCAAATTTGAGATAAATGATGTTTGATTATTACAGCAACATCAATCCAAAATTCCAAATATTTATTATGAACCACTTAGTTCTTCAAAAGAAGATAATCAATTAATGAACAGAATTTCAACCTGAACACATATCATGTCTTTCAAACGTGAAAGTAACATCTCAATAATCTCTTCCAAAATCTCTGGAACATCCACATCATCATCTTTAAGGTACTCGGTACTCAATTCCAACTTGGAGTTGTCAAGAGCCGGACTATAATTTAATTGATAATTTCTGTTGGTTGCATTCACAGAAATATTCTCTCCAAGTGAGCTGGTTCTGCTGCATGGAAAGCATCAACAAACAGAGAATGCAAGTTTCACAAGAAAAATGCTTATATTTCTCTTTGACGTGAGCACACTTGAAAATGCTAGTTTCACAAGAAAAATGCTCCTGAACATAAGAAACTAAAAGAGAAGGTCAAGTGGATTCTCATATAGTAAGCAATAGAGCACACACAAAAGACCTCTATGGTTCCTCTCAAGAAACTTTCAACTTTTCAGAATTCAAAAATTGAAGATTTAACAATACTGACTGCATAATGCAAGGAATGGGTTGCGATGAGGGAGGCAAGTCCAATTCGCTCAGTTAACTCTACCAAAAACTTGCAATGCAGAGAACTAATAGCTGCAGTACCTGCTTTTATAATCGCAGAGACATCATGCCAAAAACTCAGCACCACCTCCAGCAGCAATTTCCTGCTGCCATTCTAGCTTTTGTAAATAGCAGAAATGAGATCCAAATAGGTCAATGTGGTAAGCAGTAATTTGCTAAACAATATGGATGGTAATTAATTTGTAAATGAAAATAATAGAAAGAAGTGCTAAAGAACAAAAACATAAGAAGAGAATTATTAAAAAGAATAAACTTAGATTACTGGTTCAAATAATATTAAGTGCAGTAATGCCATCCTTTAACTTGATACATAGAGGGAAAAATAATTTGGACAACAAATTCTCATAAACATAGATTACTAGTTCAAACAATAATCTATTTATAATGATAATAATAACAATAATAGAGACTCAATAGTATAAAAATGCAAACCTCAAAAACAGCAGCAAGTTCTTCCATGGCACCAAGTAACCAGAAATGATTGATGACATAATCTATTCTAAATTATAAGTTAATAACACCTCATGAGTCCACTAAAAAAACTGGAAAAAAATGAAAAGAAATAAGTGCTCTAAATCAGGAGAACAAGGTTGGACTTTAGCATAATATGTGACAGAAAGAAACCTGGTAAAAGCCTTAAGGCATATCAGGTGAGTTAGAAGCCTGGAGAGAACTAAGGCCGCCATTGTGCGCATAGGGCCGGAATTTGAAAGGTAATTCTTAGAAAACGCTAGTATCCTTAACACTAGAGGAGCCAACTCGTGTGCTCAACAAGACTACTGCTAAATGCAAGTATCAATCGATGATATATCAAAAGGAATGGAAACGAAAACAGAAAGCCACAAAAGAACAACGTACTTTCCTGCTGCAATAACGTGAGCGAAGCCGTGTTCTCAGGAGAGATACCGCGAGCTCTAGATCTGAAACTTGATGAGGAAAGAACCTGTTAACGGCCTTGTATCAGCAAAATGTAACGAGACCATAGATAAGGAGGCATATCTGCTTGATCATTTCAAAAATCTCACCAGAATCGGCACATAGTGCGATCGTTTTGGATCTAACGAAAAACATCAAAGGGGAAACCATGCGTTCCAGGTAAGGCTCTACGATATGGCCTTCCTTCTGACATTGATCCATCTGCAAGTTAATCTAATGCTCAAATTGAATCCAAAAATACTGAAAACGAAAGAAAACCGATAGAAATGGAAGTAAAAGAGGAGGAATACAATGGATCAGATCTTGTGGACGGCGGTGAGATCGGAGATGCGGCCATCGGAAAACATGTCGTCGAGAAGCGACTAGATGAGTTTCCAATCCTGCAAAAAAGTGTCTCTACAGAACAGTCTCCGTTTTGTCGTGCTTGTAGTCTACTCTGTCCACTGCAACCTCCATTTCTTCCTGCAGAGTTCAGACCCTGCTCTTCTCTTCCCGCGATACTGCTACAGTCTAGGGAGGAAGAGAGGAATAATTTTGAATTAGGAGAGGGAGACGAACCTTCTAAATACTTCCCCCTTTAGTTTGAGAATGGTTAAATGCCAATTTTGGTCCCTCAACTTAAGGCTTTGCATAATTTTCATACTTTGACTTTTTTTTTTATACTTTTTTAGTTCCTTAAGTATGAAAAATATAATTTTGTAATCATTTTGTCAATTAATCCATTAAATCTATTTTATTTTGTATATTTTTAACCCCTTAACTTCTAATATATATATATTTTTTGTCTCTTAACTTAAAGTTGATGGACTAAATATATGTAGATTTAAATAAATTTAATAGATTAACTAACGAAAGATTAAAAGAGTGTATTTTTTATAATTAAAGGATAAAAAAATATCAAAAAAAAATTAAAAAATAAAAATTATGTAAAATCTTAAAGTTGAGATATCAAAATTAATATTTAACCTATGAGAATTTGAGACTTGAGAGTGGGAATGGGGTGTCAAAATTTTGAAAATCAAACAAAAATATGTTATATATATATATATAAAAGGAGCAGTCCGTCTTCCGGAGGCACACATGCACACTGGGCTTGAGGGAAGTCCGAAAATGAAATGCGACTTCAAATTATTCGATGTACTTGCTGGACTTATTGACATCGTGAATTCATGATTTTGAGTTTTGGGCTTTAAACTTAAAGTGGGCTGGTAGAGTGTGGGCCTTAAAATCTTAAATAGAACAAAGCAATAAAAAGGGATCATAATTTCCGTTGCCGGGACTCGAACCCGGGTCTTTCGGGTGAGAGCCGAATATCCTGACCAGCTAGACTACAACGGAGTTGCTGCTCTCATTTAGATTTTAATTATTTATTAATTTTAATATTCAACGACTAGAAGAATGCCTTGCCACGGAATTTGCCACAGCTTGAACTTAATTTAGTTTAGAAGAAGGGTGCAAATTCAGCAAGTAAATTTACTAAAAGTTGGATGATTTATGCACGTTTCATGTATTAATACATAACTAATTAAGTACAATAGAAAAAACAAACTTGATCCATATTCATTTGTTTTCAATATTTTTGACACTTATATTTCAATATTTATCTATATGAGTTTAAGATGAATTAGAGAGAACTCACAAGTTAACTTGGAATACACTAACAGTCTTGAAAAAAAAAAAAAAAAAAAAAAAAGACTTATCTATGGTACAATTATCAAGTAGGCCGGACAAATATTAAACAAACTTAATAACCATAACAAAGAGCAAGACTGATATGTATGGCCAAAAAAAAAAAAGAACAAGACTGATCCATTCCAAGTTTCTTGTTGGCTTATGGATTTGTCTTTGTTTGATATTTTGCAGCATAGCGGTGAAACAAGGCAAGAGCGTTACTAGTAACCTGTGCCACGTTCAGGACCTTGCCCTTAATGGTGGCCTTCAGTTTGCTCGTGTTCCGACCTGCCGGAAACTCGTCAAGACAAGTACTGGCATCAGTGAGGGCGGCGCTGGTCCATGTCTCGACGTTGCTGATGTGCCAGAAGAAGTCGTCGCTCACGGGTGCTGTCTCCATCCGGCGGAGTTCCCTGATTGATTGACTGAGTTGGAAAACACTGTCGTCTATCTGTTGCAGGCAATCTTTCACGGTTGGGTATTCCCGGGCCTTCATCCTCTCTAACTGCTTGGCCACATCAAGCAAAAAGGACCTGGTGTGACGAGCCCGGTACAGGCTCACGGACAAAGCGACTTGAGCTAGCTGTTGTGGGTTTTGGATGGTGGAGTTGGGAAAGCCGGAGAGGCAGCGGATGCATAGGTCTGGAAAGCGCGTGCCTTGGCAAGCCTCGATGTAAGGCCTGCCCCGGGACTGTCTCCCTCTAGGATTCCCTGGCTCGACCGTGCCAATTATGCATAAGACATATACGAAGAGGAGTGCCAAGGAGAAGCTGAATTTAGCCATGGAAACTGATTAAGCTGTTAGTAATTAACCAGAGAATTTCCCTTTTTCCTTGAAGAAATGCAACGGAAGAAGATGGTTTATATAGGAATTAATGTTGCCACATGCACACAAGGCCCTAACGTGCAGATTACGTGCATTAAACTGAGTAAGAGTAATTAATTAATTAATTGTATGCCAAATATATTGTAATGTTAGACCAACGGTAAGCATGCAGTATAGAGTTGTCCATTGTAATGTTTAGATGGACCGACAGTTGTAGTTGACCGTATAAAAACATTCGAAGCCTTCATGGATCGGCCAATGCCCACGCGAGGAATGTCTTTTCAGATATTTTGCGTCTACGTTTATGAGGTCTGATCTGATTTCAATTGAGAAGGAAAGGTACTTTTTTATCTCTGTGCTGTGGATTGCGTTTACTTTTGGGTCTAAAACAGCCACTTGGGGCTGAGAAGTGGGAAGAGTAGGCAGCGGCAGCGGCCACGGCCGCGGCAGAGAATATTATAGATGTCAGCCTGTTAAATTGACCAGCAGGATCCCTAAATTCAGGTTAAGAGATCACAACTCACAGCAACTTTGATTAAAAATTCATTGATTGTACGGTTAACTAGTTTGTAGTTGAACTCATCCATCATGTGAAGGCGTGATTGGTTCCTCAGGAAAAACAAACCACAAACTCAATCAAAGGTCCCATCTTTTTTCCAAATAGCTCAACCTGTGATTCTATGATGAACATTCTCGTCTTTTGACATGTAATTTACAAGTACTTGTCCACCAACTACAGGATATCTCTCTTAAGCTCGTGACGCTGAGACCAAACCTTGTTGTGCTTGATTTATATTCTAACCAGGCTGTGCCTCAGGTTATCCTGGTTATATATTATGCATAAAAACTTGAAACTTGCCCTTACATCTAACGTGGAATGGAGCAAAGACGTTTCTTTCTCTGCCACCTTTAATTAAACTGAGATTTTTCTTAAAGCAATCTATAATTTTTTTCAGTCACGTAAAGGGAAGAGGCAAAGATGGATATTGGAGAGGGAGAGAGAAGTTGACCTGCTCGCATATATATATACATATGGTTGTTTTCACCAGCTGGCCTCCAGTGTAGCATTAAGAAAAAGAGATGAAAGGATCACCATATGAAATGAAACGCTGAAAGAGAGTTGTTGGTCAAGAAAGATGAAGAGCTAATTATATGTCAAGATACAATTACATTACTACGAGAACAAAATCGAAAATGACAACGCAAACACAGCTAGCCGATATTTAAGATTAATTCCATAATTGGGGCAGAGATATATCAGGAAAGGAAAATTATTCATCAACCTTCATTCCAGAGAGATAAACTCGACTCTGAATCACACTGCTCCCAATCCAAAATCCAGGCATAACCATTAGTCCAACCTTTGGCTTCTGATCATTTTCAACCATCACGAAATTCTTTACCACGCTTTCCGTATAAACCTCTGAGAATTCACTCCCCCTTTTAACCTGAAAGAGTTTTACATTAGGCTCAAAAGAGTAAGCCAGCCTGTGCAGAAGCCAGATTGACTTGGCCAGTTTTAAGAAGGCTTGGTAAAATGGAGTCCTAGGGTGTCCACCTCCCATCACATAATTTCGCTGATCTAAGTTCCCAAAGAATGAAGCTTCCATCTTCGGATGAACCACCACTAAGTATTTGCTCCTGCAAAATTTACCAAAAATAGAATCTGGATTTTGCCCCAGCACATCTAATGGATCAATCTCCCTCATAGCAAGGTATTGGTGGAAGAAGCTCTCTTTACCGACTGTAATATCATCTAATTTAATGGAGAAATTTTCTTGCTGAAAGCCACTGAACATTCTCTGACATATGTGAGACTCGAACGCATATTTCTTGTGGGCTCTCTTGGCATAAACAACATTTAGCTCAATTGAGTTAGCCGCAGCATCAAGGTCCCAGCCAGCAGCTTTCATCATGTTGATCAATGGTTTTGAAAAATCATGAATGGCTTTGTAAGCAGCCTCCACAGTTGAGGTGAAGAGCTCAGTGGTCAGATCCACAGGAAAAAATCCATTTTTGCCAGTAGAAAGTTCAGATTCTTTGGTAGACAAGCCCCTAAGTTTTAGATTCTTTTCTAGTTTCACTCGCTTCTGGTTTGCCTCCTCAATTTGCTGCTGCAACTGAACGATCTCAGAATCTTTATTCTGAATTTCAGATTGGAATTTCTTCACCATGACCTCATAGGTTTTCAGCAAGCTCTGTTGTTCTTGGATCTCAGCAGCTAAGCGAGAGTCTTGAGGAGAAACACAGACTGGCTTGGGGTTGTTCTCTCTATAAAAATGCTTGAGCTCAGACAAATGCTTCAATTCAGAAATTACGAGCTTATCAGCATCTTGGATTTTATCAGGGTCATAGGGAGTGTGAGCATCTTGGAGCTGTATGTAAGCCGACTTGAGGGAGGAAATGTTATTAAATATTTTGGATATCAGGGCTTCGAAGGCTTCAGGATTCTGATTATTGGTCTCTTCCATGGGTTGAGGGTGGACTTTTTGGCTGTTGCTCTCGCGGAGTTGGGTATCTTTCACTCCTGTGGGTAGCATAGCTACTCAAGAATCAATGGATAATTGCACTGGATTCCTTTGATAAAAGTGCCACTATCAGACAACCTGCAATGCCATCTGGTAAGTATCAGAAGTGTGGTAACTTCAAGCAACTTTGCAGAAGATGGAATGACCAAAAACAGAAAAGTTGTTATAATGAATAGATATGGCTTTAAATAGCTCTGCATTTTTTCAAATTACAAATCAGCTGATTACTGAGAGTTCAGTTTAGCAAACAGAATCAGAACAAACACTAACTAAAGCCAAAAGGGATAAGAAAACATCCAAATATACCCATCTTAAAGTACCAAAAATGAGCAAATTACACCTCAATAACAACTTAAGCATCACTGCATATAAGGTAATTGCATTAAACAAAATGGTCCAAATCCAAATGCATCTTAGCCAGAAGTTCAGCATGTTAATGAGATACTATGCACACTATTTGACTGCTTCAGATGTGTCAGTTAGTATAATTTCATTTCATTGAGTAGTAACGAGAAAGAAAGGAAAAGGGAATAAAAATCTAAGGATACACAGAAATTTCATGAGAACTATCAATGTCATATTTTCAGATTTCGAAAAAAAAGAAAGAGGTCCGAACTGCATACCTTAAAAGATCACAAAGCTGCCTTACTGCACATCCCGCTAACATAATACTTCAACCTGAAATATCAGGAAAATATCCATCTCAGTCCGATGACAGATTCACTTACATACATTGAATTCAATGATCCATCACTGTCCAAACTTCGACCCACTCACAAACACAAAACAACCTTCACTACACCAAAGTGTTTTAAGAAGCAAAACAACATTTCAACATTGATGCAGAGGTCATTTCAACAGCTACAAAGTAAAAGGCAGCTACTAATGGGTTGATTGATAGTGAATAATCAAAAGTTTTCAACTTTAGCTTCTTGAATCCTACTCCAAAGCCTAATCAGCATTTATTAAGCAATAATGCATCACTAGGGATAGAACATATGAGCAAATGTAGAATTGAGAGTCAACAGGAAAGTTAATCACAAAATCTTCAGCTAAAAACGAGCTCCCATTGCATCCAAACATCCCAAATTTCAACCCAAAACTACTCTTTTCCCAGAAAATGCAAGAAAAAAAAAGTTACTCTGAACCCTTAAACGACCCACAAAAAATCAGCAAAAATCTTTGGGTTCCCAGCATTTTTCATTATCTGGGCAACCGATTAGGATGGTATATAGAGGAAATTTACCTGATCGTGAAGGTTGCAGGAGGAAACAAGGGATGTTGCGAGACGAGACGTCAATAGGAACAGAGCGAAGGAAGGGTTAAGTTTGGTAAAGTTGATCTGGTCCAAAGTTGACAGTCTATCGCGCCAGTCCAGACGGAACAAAATAAAGCCAATTATTTTGCGTATGGTACTGTAAGGGACCGTTTGTTATGGTTGAAATTTTTAATAGAAATTTTGTGGCAAAAGGTAACCGTTTGGCTTTAAAGATTTTGAATTTGAGGTGTTTTACTCCTCATATTTTAATATATAAATTTTTACCCTTCATAATTTTTAATTTGAGGAGATAAAGTAAAATTTAACGTCAAACGATCACGTGCTATATGTGTATCATTGTTTCCATTATAAATTTACATATCAACATCAACTTGGATATTTTTTAACATGTAAGCAAATCCACCTTGGATTCTTTCCAACAAATTTTTATTTTTTTTGTTCCTCCATTTCCTCTTTTCCTTTCTTTTTCTTCAACTTCTGCAAATCCAAACATCTCAACTAATCTCTACCCTTGTGGCTTCATTATTATTATCAAATAACAAAACTCACAAACAAAACAAAAAAAAAAAAGAAATTTTTTAATTTTCTGCCATTGGGTTCGAAGGAACCCAGGGCTTGGGTTCCTTTGAACCCCAACACCTGGGTTCCTTCGAACCCAAGCCCTGGGATTCCAAGGAAGCAAAAATAAAGACAAGCAATTGAAACAAAAAAAGAAAAAGAAAAATCCAGACCACAAACCATAACAAGATTAAAACATAATATAAATCAACAACATCAAATCAAGCCAAAAACACCAACCATCCTTGTCTCATGAGTTTTCGATTCAATAATAAACACCTAGCAAACAAACACAAAACCCATATAAAACTCACTATACACAAGAGCAAGATCTGTTAAAAACCCAAATAAAATATACTGAAGCACAAGAATCTTGATAGGAAAGGGGGGAA
>BPVZ01000002.1:5765467-5776875 GCA_020521535.1 Rubroshorea leprosula | reverse complement strand
CAAGAATAGATTAGTGAAATGTCACTAATAAAGCAATCAGACAGGATGAAATGATGATGTCAGCAAACGGAGAACTGCTGATTTTTCACCAATCCAGCAGTTTAAGGGTGATATTTTCAGAAAAAGAAAGTTCAAGGGGCAATCTTACACAATCGATGAGTTTAGGTGGTTAAAATGCCATTCTTCTCGTAAAACTTTCCCAGTGAAGTGTCACAAATAAAGTAGTCAGACAGGACCAAGGGGACGAGGTGACGTTTAATTGGTTGAAAGACCTTGAAACGATGTCGTTCAGAGCACAATGAATTCAAGTTTTCTCACAAAGAGTAAGCCTCCCACCCCCCTTCATTTTCCTTTTTGGGTTATCCTCCACCCTCCATCTTTTTAAGGTGCGAACCTGCCACCCCTTCATCTTTTCCGGCGAGATCAAGATGGCATCTTCAGTGTCAACACTGTCTTTTGCATTTTCCCGCCTAAATTTCATTCCAAAACCCTTACTGTCATCACCTCTAAAAACACTAAAATGGCAGAAGCAACTGCTTCTAACCGCCAGACACTCTCCCCTCTTTTCTTCTCCTTCCTCATCGTTTTCCTTATCTTCTCACTTCTCCACTATAAGAAACTGCATATCTCCAAAATACAACAATGAAAAGGCGATCCCCGTTGAAGATTTGGTTGTTCTTGGGATCGAAACGAGTTGCGATGACACAGCAGCTGCTGTGGTGAGTTCTTGCTTTTGATTTTTGCTGTTTCGTGGTTCTAGACGAGTGTTTACAATTTCGTGTTAGTTTAATTGAGAATTCTTGTTGTGAATCTAGGTCAGAGGTAACGGTGAAATACTCAGCCAAGTTGTGTCTTCTCAGGTAAGAATTTATAGTAATTCCAGCTTCAAAATACTCATAATCATCTTATCCTTTTCTAGTTTAGCTACACGAATTTTTTTTTTGTGTAAAATTTTGTTAATAGTTTATGCCTCCATGTAACTTCGAGCATCAAATGCTTCAAGGCAGATTTGCTTGCTCGGAATGGCGGTGTTGATCCTAAAATGGCAGGAGAAGCACATTCGCAAGTCATTGATCAGGTATAACATTTTAGTGATTTGAGCATTTCTTCTGTAATACACTTTTTCTTCAATTAATGTCTCTTGTTTATTAGAATTATTCATATTGGTGGTTGTTCTAAATAATGTTTCTGTCACCCTTTTGTATGTGAGAACTTGTTGCATCGGTCAATTGTATGTATGTTTGAGTTATGTGCAAAAATTTTAATTTCCCAAACAGCATCCACATGTTTAATTCCGATGCTTTGCGTTTTGAACTTTTAAATGCTAACACAGGCTCTCCATTTTGATTGTCAAGTGCAGGTTGTGCAAGAAACACTTGATAAAGCTAATTTAACTGAGAAGGATCTATCAGCAGTTGCCGTTACAATTGGTCCTGGCTTAAGCATCTGTCTTCGTGGTAATTTGAATGATATCTTTTGTTATAATCACTTATCCCTTTACTTGTTGATGCATCTAGCTGCTTGTGACATCAAACTCTAGTCGGCTTTGTGCAGGGGTTCAGCTTATTTTATGGATTGTAGTTATTGATTTCATATGACTTGTCTGCCTTACCTTGTTCTCAGAGACTTAGGATCGATATTGATATTTTTACGTTATATAGTGTGTCTGATTGTGGGTAATCAATTGGTGGAATGTTGTTGTGAGTAGGGAGAGTGTTGCTTATTTTGTGCAATTACTTTGCAGTTGGTGTGCAGAAGGCTCGGAAAGTTGCTGGTAGATTCAATCTACCAATTATCAGTGTGCACCACATGGAGGCTCATACTCTAGTAGCCAGGTATCAAAGACTCAAAGTAGCAACTCTCTTAAGGATATAGGCTACAGTTCAAACAAGCAACATTTGAATATTAATTTGCATCAAAACAGCTCTATTTCAGCACCATGTGTTATTTCACTTAAAATAAAGATGTGACTTTTAATGCATAGTTTTCCTTGGAAATTGCTTTCTACATCTGATACCATTGTTTTTTTTTATCTAGGCTAATAGAAAAGAACTTGCAATTTCCTTTCGTGGCCTTGCTAATATCAGGTACATATTCTAATTCCTTGTTAATTTTTGTGCCTTCGAGGGTTATGATCATTTCTGATTTCACTTAAACTATCCTGTAGGAGGACACAATCTCCTCATTCTTGCCCATGATCTTGGTCAGTACACGCAACTTGGGACAACAATAGATGATGCAATTGGTGAGGCTTTTGACAAGACAGCAAAATGGCTTGGCCTTGATATGAGGAGGAGTGGTGGACCAGCCATTGAGGAACTTGCAGGAGAGGGTAATGCAGAATCAGTCAGATTCTCAGTAAGTATTTTCTGTTAATTTTTGTACTTGTGTTACACTGTATTATCTAGAATGCATATTTGTGATTATGTTCAGTAAGTTAAGACAGATGAGGCCACTCCTTATTTTGTATGGTTGCTTCCTGAGTTTGGTGCTACTTTGTTTTCTCAGATTCCAATGAAACAACATAAAGATTGCAATTTCTCTTATGCTGGTCTAAAGACTCAAGTGAAGTTGGCAATTGCATCCAAAAATATGTATGTAGAATATGTTCACACCTGAGATAATTCTGAAGGTTTATTTGGTGTTTTTCATCTCATGGTGCAAATGCATTTGAATTGGTTCCTGTTCTTTGTTAGAATTCTTGTACTTGTTATCCAAAACAAACAATTATTATGGCCAATTTAAGGTTGATTGGATAAGGGAAACCAAAACTGAATTAAACGATGAAAAATTGTGATATTGGCTGCTAATTTGTTGAGGTGAACTGGGTCAACTGGATGGTAAAACATTTGAAGTAAACATTTTTACTGTCTGAACTCTGAAGTTTGCATTATTTGTCCTCTTAAAGTTGGTCTAATTGGCATGTAATTTTTGGTGTTAATGTGTGTCCTGCACTCTGCAGTGATGCTACAATTCCCATTTCATGTGCAAGTAGTCAAGACAGAAGTTCTCGTGCTGACATTGCTGCCTCTTTTCAGGTCAGGTTACTTCTATGTTTCTACCATTTCTTATTTTGTGACTTGGTGTTATAGAAAATTGTACTACTTGTGGCTACTTTGTTAGGCTGATTGCATATGTATGTATTCTTTATTTGTGTCCTTAACGTCTCTGTAATGCAGCGAGTAGCAGTATTACATCTGGAGGAAAGGTGTCAACGGGCAATTGAGTGGGCATTGAAAATTGAGCCTTCTATAAAGTCTCTGGTGATGCCAACTGCAACATTTTCTAATTTTTCTTTAACCTATCATATTGACTCTTTTTTCTTAACTTTCCCACTACATAGTGGCACTTGACAAATCTTAGTTTGCTTCTTCCAGGTAGTATCTGGAGGTGTTGCATCAAATCAATATGTAAGAGCTCGATTAAATCAGATTGTGAAGAACAATGGCCTGCAGCTAGTGTGTCCCCCTCCCAGTCTATGCACTGACAATGGTTAGTCACATTTCTTTTATTTTGGCTCAAAATTGTGAAGATGCAACCTATATCTATACCTACAATAGAAAACCTGGCAGAGAGGACTGCCATATGTGAAGGTTGAGGCAAATGATTACTGGACTCAGCCAGCCCCACTTAGATGTTTGATGCCATTGATTTGCAAAAAAAATGAGAACCAAGATATACAGTTGCAGATAATTATTCTTTTAATCAGCAGTTGCAGATAATTAATTAATTATTGCTTGCAAAAGTTAGATGTCCATGACCTCTTATAGAAAAGTAGTGCATCTATTTTCATGTGAAACAGGTGTTATGGTGGCTTGGACTGGTATTGAGCAGTTTGTTGTTGGAAGATATGACCCCCCACCACCTGTTAATGAACCAGAAGATTTTGTGGTATGTTGGAAAACTTTTATAACTGATGAGCGATGACTGAATTTGGTTTAAATGAGAAGCAATATATCTCTATATGGTTGCATTGTTAGTGCTACAAAATGTCTATAATTTAAATAGCTGTTCACCGTCAGACACTTTTACCTCATTCTAGTCATTGTACCCTGCATTCACATGTTTGGCTCTTTGAACCAGTATGATGTGCGTCCAAGGTGGCCATTAGGGGAGGAATATGCTGAAGGAAGAAGCAAAGCTCGCTCATTGAGAAGGGTCCGGATTTATCCATCTCTCACATCTCTTGTACAGGCATCTCTTCAACAACAATGATAGTGTTAAAACAGTATCACAAAATGTGGGTAATCAGTTAATAGATCCAAGAACCAAACCCCATCTGTGGATTATACATATCTCGAATGTTGCAATGATGTCTTCTTCGCTTAACCAAGTGTATTAGCAAATGGAATATGTTTGCTTGGATGGCAGTGGTTCAGAAGATGAAGATGGGCATTCCAAGCAGAGTTGTGAAATAATCGACTTCCTTTTTCACTTTTTCTTCATTCCCCTTTTGCAGATATTGTAATTTAAATTAAAATGTTGTCTTCCGTTTTTATAGATGAAATTCAGAAAATATCCGGCTTCTATTTAAGTTAATACTTTCTGTTGTTTTTTTTTTTAACAACTATAATTTTTGAGAAAAAATTTCAGTATACATGAGTACCAAATAGAAAGGCATTGATTGAAAATATCCAATACTCATTCTCCATTATATAGAACAAAGACTTGATTGGATGCAACATGCCAAACATAAAATCTAAAAGCTGTTAAAAGTTGCTATTAACCAGAATACAATATATTCTACCATAATGCGCATTTATTCCTATTTTTTTATTATATTTGGAACATAATTCTTGATAGTTGAACAACAAATGAACAGACAAAAAAATCCAATTAAGATTTACACTTTCTCTTGTTCCTTTATTACAAACCATACCTACAAAAACTTGGAGAACTAAAACGCAGTAAGCCTGTATAACAATCTCTTCTCCTTATTTTATAAAATTGGAAAAAAAAAAAAAAAACTAATATTATGGTAATGATAGAGAAAGAGAAGAAAATGCAGCAATAAGAGGAGTTTTAAACTGATATGAACTGATATTTTATTTCACTAATAACAGCCTTTATATAGGCAGAAAACATCAACAATACAACTAAATAAATCGCAACTAAATCCTAAAAATAAGACTACATGGCTAACATGCAGATTGACACGTCCTGCACTGTCCTAAAGAGTAACTAATAAACAAACTGGTTCCTAGATAATAGGTGACAGTAAAACTGCAATAGGATCAGGATTATCAAATCAACAATAATAATAATCAGATCTATTATGGCACCTTCTCGTACTGAATCGGAACAGACTTTGCATTTGGAAATGCAATTTTTGCATAACCTGATTGGATGATAATCATATCAACATCATAATCCGAAGCTTTGCTCTTCATCTTTTTTGCCCTGTCTTGAATACTCACCTTTATGACTACTCCAGTCTTACAGAAATGAGGTGATCCCTCGCTAATACACCAGACATTAAATCTTCTCCCGCACCCAGCTCCGCTATCCCATAATCTGTCACTTACTGCGACAGGATAGATTGAGTCGGGCAGCTTCGGTGAACCGTTCTTCTCTTCACAGGCAGTTCGTGAGAAACGAGTCGGAGTATAATAAGACGCGGTTCCCGTTGGTGGATCCACACCGGCATGGGATAAAACCAGGGGTAGGACTCCGAAAAGAGCGATGACAAAGGAGATGATCATCCACTCGGTTAGCTTTCTCATGGTTGGATTTCTCATTGTTGCCTATTTCTTTGCTTGGAGACTTGCATGCCCTTTTGTAAACACTAAACATGCAGACTGTAGACATGTTAAAAAAAAAAACATGCAGACTGTAGATGTTGCTTTGGTGATGACCATCTACAGTCTTTAAAGCGAACTTCCATTTTCCCAGTTTGCCATGCAATGTTGCTTTAGTGATGGCCTTTTTAGTCATTTTGCTTCCAAAAATTGTTTCTCGGGGAAAATCGCGTTGAAACCAGTGTTTTTGGGCCTGGCCCGACCCCGGCTTAAAACGGGCCGGTTGGATACTTCAGCCCGTTCTGTCAAATGGCCCGTTTTAACCCGTCAAAACTCGCCCCACTCGCTAGGCCCGCTGGATCTGTGCAGCCCGCTCCAATCGGCCGGGCTGAATTAAACTCTGCAAAACCCAGAACAGGGCAACCACCAACCATTGACGAGCTCCGGATCTCAAGTCTCAGATGCTCAGCCGCCTCCGTCGACGGCTCCACAGCTCACCGTCTAGCCCATCACCACTCACCTTCGGCTCCTTGCTCCACTGGACAGAAGCAGCAAAGCAAAACACCTCCGTCGGCAGCTCTACAGCTCACCATCCAACCCATCATCGCTCACCTTCGGCTTCATCCTCCACTGGACAGAAGCAGCAACACAAAGCAAAATAGAATCAACAGATCTGCCTCACTCCTCCGCCTATCACCTCCTTCTCCTTCCTCCACCAAACAAAAACAGCAAAGAAAAACAAAAATGGAATATGTTTGCTTGGATGACAGTGGTTCAGAAGATGGGCATTCCAAGCAGAGTTGTGAAATAATCGACCATCTTTTTCGCCTTTTCTTGATTCCCGTTTTGCAGATATTGTAAATTTTAATTAAAATATTGTCTTCCGTTTTTATAGATGAAATTCAGAAAATTTCCGGCTTCTATTGAAGTTATTACTTCCTATTTCCCTTTTTTCTTTATTTTTAACATTTACAAATTTTTAGAAATAAAAAGGGGAATTAGATCAAGAGCCTTCAAATTTTAATCGACGGAGTAACAAGTAGTATCATTTTCACCTCTCTTATAAATAAGGTTATAAATAAGGTTATAAATAAGGTTTTATTAATTCCTATTCCCTGTGCGTTTAATTTCAGAAAGTTAATATGAAAGCCTCAAAAATAGAAACACAACGCAAAACATTTTTGTTTTTCTCCTAAAAAAAAGGGGAAAATTCCTCTGTTGGTCCTTTTTAGCCCCTAACTTTCAATTCCGAACATTTTGGTCCCAAACCTTTTTTCTAATGCATGACAGGTATTCCATATTGGCAGAATGGGTTGGTTTTTCCTTCGGGGCCCATGAAGGGGTTTGAGGTTGATTTGACCCGACTAAGAGGCGGTATTTTCCATTTTAGGCGCCAAAAGGAGGATCTGAGGCTAGGCGGGATAGAAAGTGAGGGAGACGAAAAGATGGATGTATGGAGGCTACCGATATCGGCGTCGCTGAGAGGAAAGCTAATCTCCGCCGGCTACACTTCCGTCACGTCGCTTTCTTCAGTCTCCTCCGCTAATCTTGCTCAAGGTGATACTCTTTCTTTCTCTTCGACGATGTTGGCACACTCCTTAAACCTTCCAGTTGTTTGATTTTATTACTGACTGAACTCGAATTTTTCAAACCTGAGAAGTTCTATTTGAATCTGAAAGATTAGTATGCCTGGAATGTTTTCTAATTCTGTATGTTTCTTGACAGATCTAAATATTTCGAACAGTGAAGCTCTTAATGTTCTGAAGGTTGCATCCCATAGCGGTGGATCGGAGTGCTTGAATGAGAATCCTTCGATTATAAATGGTATTCATGCTTCCTGATTCTTGTTTAGGGTTTAGGATGATTATATTTTACTTGGAATGATAAATTATCGATAGAATGGTTCACTATGTTATGGTGAAGCATGAATGCATTCCCTTGATAATGAAATTTGTTGGTTCTGGTTTCATATTTCCTCCTGGAAAGAAGAATTATTAGTTTGTGTCAATATGGTCAATTCACCTTACCTACTATATTATGTAGGTGCACAAAATGCTTGGGATTTGCTTCATGAGGAGGAGTCCTTGACACACATCACAACATCTTGTGCAGATCTAGATGGCATCTTGGGTGGTGGAATACATTGCAAAGAAGTTACTGAAATTGGTTAGCCATATTGTTTCTCCTTTTTGGACCATACTTCATTCTAGTTTTGAATTTTTTTTAAATGATAAACAATTGGCAACTTTTTGTTGATGAGTAGATTGTTTTTCTCTAATTCTTATAGGTGGAGTACCTGGCATTGGTAAAACGCAACTGGGGTAGGGGTTGTTCTCCTAGTTTATTTGCAGGATATTTTGGTTCGTTCTGGGAGTAAATCTGTCTCAATTTACAGGATTCAACTTGCTGTCAATGTTCAAATTCCACATGAGTTTGGTGGGCTTGGAGGAAAAGCAATATATATAGGTAATTTTTGATGATTTGAGTGCTTGTTCTTTATTTCTTTATACCAGAGAAAGCCATTAGACTAAGGGATCTTGACATTGTGTTCATTTTGTGTATAGATACAGAAGGTAGTTTTATGGTGGAGCGTGCATTACAAATTGCTGATGCATGCATAGAGGACATGTCAGAATACAACAGATTCTTAAGAAAAGATTGTCAACCATGCCAAATGAAAATGGAACCGAAGGATATCCTGGAAAAGATATTTTATTTTCGCATCTGCAGTTACACTGAACAAATTGCTTTGATAAATTACTTAGACAAGTTCATTGCAGAACATAAAGATGTAGGTCTAAGTGGTAATATGTTGGCCTAGAATACTTGCTAAGAAGCACCAAGTAAATAATTTATTTTCCTGGTTACAGGTTAAGGTGGTTGTTGTTGATAGTGTTACTTTTCATTTCCGCCAAGATTTTGAGGACATGGCCCTCAGGACTCGAGTGCTTAGTGAAATGGCTCTAAAGCTGATGAAGTTGGCCAAAAAATTTAGTTTGGCGGTAAGACAAGTTTGCTCCTTCAGTGTAAATTTTAACTGTTTTGATAAATTCCTTTTCAAGTAGATGTAATCTGATGATGGGCAAGCAAGCTGTATCCCCTTTTTCATTTTTCTTCTTCTGATTGCGGTCCTCCCCTCTCCCCCTCCAAAAAAGGAAAAATTGCTTGTAAGCAATTAATTTTTAGCAGATTGTTTGGGTCTGCTAGTGGTCCTTGGACAGAGCTAATTATTGAATGTTTTTCCTCTAGCTGTGCAACATGCATTCAACTTTTCTTAACTATATACATTTATGAGACAATTTATGTGCCTTATAATGTCGATCTTAGATTTTCTACTTTGGTTGTACATTTACTATTTCTGGCATACCTTCTTTTGACAGGTTGTTTTACTGAATCAAGTAACCATGAAGCATGCAGAAGGTTCCTTCCAATTAACTCTTGCACTAGGTAGATAAATACTCAAAATTCTCTATTGGCTGTGTCTTGAAAATTTTCATTTCCATCACTGTTAGTCACATTTCTTAACATTAGTAGTTAAATGTTACTGAGTAGGAGATAGCTGGTCACATTCATGTACAAATCGGGTCATTTTATACTGGAAGGGCGATGAGCGTCATGCATATATTGACAAGTCACCCTCTCTCAGATCAGCTTCAGCTCCATATTCTGTCACTACAAGAGGAATCCGGAATTCTGCTTCAAGCCATAAACGAATCAAAATGATGTGAAGTTCAGATAGCAAAGTAAAATGTGGAAAGGCTCCTCTTACACCTTTTCTTATGATGATTGACACACAAAAGCAAAAGTGAGAGCTCTCGTCCCTCTGCTTACTCAGCTGATAGTTATTGAATTGTTAAAATCTGAGTAAAAGGTTCTCTACTTTTGTTCCCACAAATGCTTAAAGGGTGTTTGTACCGAGATCCATCATATTCATAAATCATAATGAACAAAACAGTTTTCTCAAAAATACTAGTAGCAGATTAACCCTTTGATCGTCTAAGAGAATAGGATGGCAAAACATTAGTTTCAAAGAGAACACCCTACTGTGTTATTTATCTAAGGCTTAGCTCACATGGATGCTAGAAGTAGGTACTGAGCTAAGTTTGTGAGGATCTAGTGGTTGGTGGTCCCTCGTGTTTTTCTGAAAAAATGCATAAAATTACCTGAGATTTGCACATTGTACCAATATTTGCTTGAATGTTATTAGTATAAATTAATGCTGAGAATGTGAAATGGCATTGAAGGTTTGAATCTTAGAGAGCACTTTCCCTAGCTAACTTTTTCTATGATAATCTTTTAACAAAATTTCAACATTATGCGGGTTGCTTGTCGTTCCTAGACTTTCTATCCACCTCATCATTTTGAATTATAATTGCCATTTGCCAACAACCTGCCTGCTGTTGCCGTTGGATGATGCCTTTTCGGGATTTTTTTTTTTTAAATAATCGAGAGATAATTTTTTTACATAATTTTTTTACATAATTTTATATGTTATTTAATAATTAATTTTTTTATACTATTAAGATCTTATGATATTATATGTGTCTATTAATTCAAGAATATGTAAAAATTTTGTAAAAGTATTTTATGAAAAGGTTGTGTATATCATTACCCTTTTTATTTAGTGGGAAGATACCACTGCCACATTTAGTTTCTTTTATTTTTTAGTTAAATTTTGTTTTTTGTTTTTTTTTTTTAGATCTCTCCAACCTTCCTGCATTTTCTTAGGAGTCATTTGAATATTATTTTTTGTACGTTATTTGAAAATTATTCTGTTTAGTAAATAATTTGATCAGAATATATTTTAATTGGGTTCACCGTATAGCCATAGAAAATTTAAATTAGTTTTTTTATGTTAGATTTGATTTCTTAAATACAGGAAATACAAAATTGCCTACATGGCAGTCGATTTGTTGAAAACCGTATGTTAAATATCTATTTTTCTTTAATTTTCTTTTATAAAATTGTATAAAAAAATATTTTTCGTGTCAATATATGTAGAAAAAATTATTAATGCTCATAAAATTACTTTTGAAATATCTTTAATTAAGAGTGCGTTTGGAATTATTGTGAAGTACTGTAGTTGTAACTGTGACTGTGTTCATCGTGGTTGTACTGTACTGTAATTGTGACTGAAAGTTATTTTGGTGTTTGGTTATTTATTTTTTTAAAATATTATAGATGAAATATGATAGATTTTATTAATTATTAATTAAAATTTTAAAAATATTGTAAGATATAATTATTAAATATATAATATTTATTATTTTTTAATAATTTAGGTTTTTAAAATTTTTTAATTATTAAAATATTATAAATTATGATATAATTAAATTATATAAAATTGAGTTTTAATGAATAATTTTATAATTATATTAAATATTAGGTATTTTTTATAAAAGTCACAGTCAAAAGGTTTCAAAATGAGATTTTTGAGTTTATAAAATTACTGTAAATTTACTGTATCTGTCTATAGTTTTTAAAAAATGCAATTTGAAAAAAAATTATCAAACATACATATATCTAAAAATTCTATGTGGTTACACGAAAAACTTTCCAATCGCAATCCTAAACACACCTTAATTCTTTTTATGTATTTTAATTAATTTCAAAGGTATTTTTACATTTTTTTTGCGTCTAATTCCACATAAAAAGTCACGGACAAAAGGG
>BPVZ01000002.1:5754283-5765367 GCA_020521535.1 Rubroshorea leprosula | reverse complement strand
GAGAAGGCCAATTCGGGGCACCCTGGCCTGCCCATGGGATGTGCCCCGATGGGTCACATATTGTACGATGAGGTCATGAGGTATAATCCGAAGAACCCGTATTGGTTCAACAGAGATCGGTTTGTTTTGTCTGCCGGTCATGGTTGCATGTTGCAGTATGCTCTGCTTCATCTCGCTGGTTACGATAGTGTCCAGGTGGGTTCTTTTATTTGGTCTTTGTGACATAAAGTTGTGATCTTTTGCCTTTGCATCTCCGGATCTGTGTTTGTCTGCTTGTGAGCGATGACATTGGACCCTTTTTTGCTTGGGGATCAATTGATGACTATAGTTGCAAGGAACTTGGAATTGGATTGCTTCCCATGTTTTCGTTGATGCTACTTTTCTATATGTTTTCAAAGCATGCATTTAGTATTAAAACTTTTTACAAAGTGCTTTTACTAAATCTTTGTGTTTAAATGGCATCTCTGACAGAATTTTCTGCTCGAGTTATGGAAATGAAAGTGAATTGTTGCAATACCAGTTGAATTCTGTATTAAAAAGTAAATAACAGATAATTGCCTTTTCCATTGTTTATTAGGAAGAAGATTTGAAGAATTTCCGTCAGTGGGGAAGCAAAAGCCCAGGACATCCTGAGAACTTTGAGACACCTGGTGTTGAAGTAACAACTGGTTAGACCCTTGTCATGAATGTTTTTTCATTTTCTTGTCATTATAATAAACGTAATGCTCATGCTATAGAATGCATAAAACTTTTTTTTTTTTTTGATGTATAATCTCGTCCTTTGTGCAGGCCCTCTTGGTCAGGGTATTGCAAATGCTGTGGGATTGGCTCTTGCAGAGAAGCACTTGGCTGCTAGATATAATAAACCTGACATTGACATCGTTGACCATTACACGTCAGTTGCCCCTCCTCCCCAGTTTCCTCTTTTCCAGTTTGTATTTAAACTTGAAGTGCTTTATTTTGTTTCATTTGATGATATTGACATCTGTATTTCTAGATATGTTATCCTGGGAGATGGTTGTCAAATGGAAGGAATTTCAAATGAAGTTTGTTCGCTTGCTGGACACTGGGGACTTGGGAAGCTTATAGCTTTCTATGATGACAACCACATTTCTATTGATGGTGATACCGATATTGCCTTTACTGAGGATGTAGATAAGCGTTTTGAGGCCCTTGGGTGGCATGTCATCTGGGTGAAGAATGGAAACACTGGTTATGATGACATCCGTGCTGCCATTAAGGAAGCAAAAGCCGTCAAAGACAAACCCACTTTGATCAAGGTTGGAGATTTTGTGGATGTTTAGATTCTCATGATGTGCTTTGAATTAGCATGGAGTTGGAATTTTGTGAATCTTACAGTTGAGTCCAAGGATTCAGATTTTCTTGTCGTGTTTAAATCAACTTCTCTTCTATGGTTTTTGGCAAAATAAAATGCATTATGCAATACTGAAAAGTGGAGAGAAAAGAAAAAAAGAGTTTGTAGGTGATGTTATGAATAGTGAATTGACTTAAGATTCCCCCTTTTATTTATTTTGTGTGGTGTGGGGAAAATTGCAATGTTGTCTTTTGATTGGGTTAGCTTACAATTTTTTCTTTGGGCCCACATCTCTACAGGTGACAACAACCATTGGTTTTGGGTCTCCAAACAAGGCAAACTCATACAGTGTACATGGTAGTGCATTGGGTGCCAAGGAAGTGGATGCTACTAGGAAGAACCTTGGATGGCCATATGAACCTCTACACGTGCCTGAGGATGTCAAAAAGTAAGTAGATGGGATAGGATAGGATTTCTTCTAAATGTCTGCTTATCCATGTGGGCTTTTGTCATCATAATGCATTTTGCAGGCACTGGAGTCGCCATATCCCTGATGGTGCTGCTCTTGAAGCTGAATGGAATGCCAAGTTTGCTGAATACAAGAAGAAGTACAAGGAGGAAGCTGCAGAGTTAACATCAATCATCACAGGTGAACTACCTGCTGGGTGGGATAAGGCACTACCGGTAAGTGGAGCTTTGGTTATCTTGGCTGCCCTTGTTCTTTCCTTTGCAAATCCCCGATATCTTCTTCTTCTTCATCTTTCCTCCTTTTTTTTTTTTTTTTCCTGAAAGTATTTTTAACAAAAATAAAAGTCTAATCTCAATACTTTCAATTTCTTAGACAAAGCCCTTATATATATAATTAAACCTTTTTTAAGGTTGATCCTTAATTGAAGCTCTTACGTTGTGCAATTTCCAGACATACACTCCAGAAAGCCCAGCTGAGGCGACCAGAAATCTGTCGCAGACATGCCTTAATGCCCTTGCAAAAGTACTCCCTGGTTTTCTCGGTGGAAGTGCGGACCTCGCTTCTTCCAACATGACAATTATGAAAATGTTCGGGGATTTCCAGAAGGACACTCCAGAAGAGCGCAATCTTAGGTTTGGTGTTAGGGAACATGGGATGGGAGCCATAAGCAATGGCATTGCCCTTCACAGCCCTGGAATGATTCCATACTGTGCTACTTTCTTTGTCTTCACTGACTACATGAGGGCTGCCATTAGAATTTCTGCTTTGTCTGAAGCTGGAGTTATTTATGTTATGACCCATGATTCCATTGGTCTTGGAGAAGATGGGCCAACTCACCAGCCAATTGAACACTTGGCGAGCTTCCGTGCAATGCCCAACATTTTGATGCTCCGTCCAGCTGATGGAAATGAAACTGCTGGTGCATATAAAGTCGCTATCCTTAACCGGAAGAGACCTTCAATCCTTGCCCTCTCTCGGCAGAAGCTGCCCCATCTTCCTGGATCTTGCATTGAGGGAGTTGAAAAGGGTGGCTACATTATTTCAGATAACTCATCAGGCAACAAACCTGATGTCATTCTTATTGGAACTGGTTCTGAGTTGGAAATTGCTGCTAAAGCAGCTGAGGAGCTCAGAAAGGGAGGCAAGGGTGTTAGGGTTGTGTCACTTGTTTCCTGGGAGCTTTTTGATGAGCAGTCAGATGCCTACAAAGAAAGTGTCTTCCCCGCTGCTGTATCAGCTAGGGTAAGCATTGAGGCTGGATCCACATTTGGTTGGGAAAAGATTGTTGGACCTAAAGGAAAGGCAATTGGTATTGACCGTTTTGGTGCAAGTGCACCAGCAGGCAGAATATACAAGGAGTTCGGTATCACTGTAGAAGCTGTCATTGCAGCAGCGAAAGAAGTTAGCTAGGCTCAGTAATGGTTAAAAGTGTGCCTATGAGAACTTGGGATTTTGGGTGGGAGGAGATTAGAGTGAAGAGGCCATTCTCAAGAGATTTGCTTCGTGACACAATCTCTCTTGTTCTAATAAGGAACAAAATAAATTTCAGTTTTGCTTGTAATTTCGTCCGTGGCAAGGTAGAGCAGACGGGAGTGTAACAACTCTTGAACTTGTGCCAAGAGTTTGAAATGTCTCTGGTTGTTTTAGAATTCAACTAGCATTTGTTTCAACATATTCTTTGTTTTTCCCCCATTTTGTCTGACTTATGCTGCCGTAGTTAGGGATTGAACCTAGTTCTCTAAGATATATATATAGGGTTTGTTTAGATGGCGGAAGTGCTTATCTCTTAATTAAATTATAAAAATTAAAATTGAGAAATTTTCATAGGAAGATAGAAATAGATTTTACCTAAGTGATAGTTATTCCTTAAAAATGGAAAGAATAAATATTTTTCATTCATCCTTCGATTTAGTAAAAAATGAAATAATAACTACCATGAACTAGTTAATTGAATGTGATGTTGGTAAAAAAAATAATAGAAAGAGAGAGAGAGAGAGAGAGAAAAGTTGAAAAGAATAAAAAAAATTGTGCTTATGTAATGAAAGCTGAATTGGATTGAATAGGGTTTGGGTTTTATTGCCATCCAAAAAGGGGTTTAAATAATTTTTGAAGGGTTCACATTCGGAACAGAGAAAAATATTTGAACCATTGACAAGTTTGTGGTTATTGAAGCTTCTACGCCTTCCCTGCCTATCCATGTTGTCTCTTCGCTCACGTTAAAATATATATTTAGACCCTTACTTTAATAAATTTAAAATTTAAAATTTTTTATCTTATATTATGAATTTTTAATCTCTAAATTTAAAATTTTGAAAATTTTAATTCTTAATCTATAAAATCTGTTAACTCTTTATTAAATTGAGAGTAAAATATTTATAATATCAGTTCTCACAAATTAAAAATATAATAATTTAGTTTTAAAATTTTAAAAATTAAAAAAAAATTACAAAATTAAAAATAATTAATAGATAACTTTATCATTTATACAAAAATTGTACTAGATGTTTACAATCAAATTGAGTGATTAGTTAAATTTAAAAGAAAAATTTGACTGAGATTAAAAAATTTTTTATTTGTTATATTCTTTTAATTTTTTGAACTTCTCTCTTAACTTAATTAAGAAATTTTCTTTAATTTCAATTAAAATTTTTTCTTCAAATTGAACTAATTGCTCAATTTGATTATAGATATTTAATATTCGAATTTAGTGTATATAAGGAAATCATCTATTAATTTTTTTTAGTTTACTAATTTTTTTAATTTTTAAACTTTTAAAAGAAAATTATTATATTTTTAATTTTTGAGAACTGATCCTATAAATATTATATTCTCCTTTTAATGAAGAATTAACGAATTCCGTTAGTTTAGGAATTAAAATCTTCGAATTTTTAAATTTAAGGGTTGGAAATTTTATAGTACAAAATAAGAAATTAAAATTTTCAAATTTAATAAGAAAAAGCTAAACGTGTATATACTTTAACCCTTAGCTCAATCATCTAAATAATTTCACCATGTTAAAGTGTTGGATTTATTGGTTAGTATTTTTTTTATAGATTAAATCTTGAGTTAATAGATAAAAAAATTAATTTCTTTAAATATAACATATTAATGTGCATAGGATATACTCTTAAAATCATCCAAAAAATTATTAAATTTTAAGATATATAAAATTTGACTAAAAAATACTAAGATAATAAATACCAAAAAGTGTTATAGTAGCTAAGTATTCCGCCACAAAGCTACGGTTTAAAATCTGATTAAAAAATTAAGAACCATCAACGCCACAAATATCATTGGGTGTTTTCTCACTATTCTTATTTATATTGACTTCGACGTCAACGCACATCCAGATTCCGGAATTTTTTTTTTTCTTCAATAGCACAAACAGTGGTCCGCGGTTGGTCCGTCTACCTCAAAAAGAAAGCATGCATATTGTATTGAGAATGCAGTTCTTTTCAATTACGATGGCAATTTCCTTTTAGACTTGCGAAGCTCCGTGAAGATCTTTGTTATAAGGAGGTTAAATGTTAAATTTGGTTCCTCAATATTATAGAGTTGCATTTTTTGGTTTTTTAACAATTTTTTGCACTTTTTTGATTGTTCGACTTTAAGGAATGCATGGCGTTAATCCTTTCGTTAATTTAGGTCGTTAATTTCGCCCATGTGGCATTTTTTATATTTTTTTTATGACGTGGAGAGTAAAATCTAAAAAAATGCTAATATGGACAAAACGTTTTGCCATGTCATGTTCCTGCAACTCAAAGGCGTCAAATCCACTCAAATGGACCCCATATATTGCCTACCAAAGCACCAATAAAGGGGTAAAATGCCTGTGAACCCTAAATTGCTCTTTCATCTCTACTCCTTCTGCAAATCGATCTTAACCCATTTCTTCTTCTTCTCTTTTCTCGAGGGAATTTGAGGAATTGACCACATGCAGGGAATTTGTGATGAGAGTTGCTCGAGTTGGGTTGCCTCTACTGCTAGTGGGGGTGAACCCTGACAATATGTCTGTGATTGTGGTTTGAATGTGGTGGTGCAAATGTCGTTCACTTACCAAAACATGGGAAAAGGGTTTCGTGGGTGCCTTAAGTTGGTGGTATGTTCTACCCTAAAGCTTAATTTCATCTGCATTGAATTCTCTTTTTTGATTTAATGATTTAACCTTGTTAGAAACCTTACAACTACTTCCATTTTCTTCCTGGTGAAGAGACAATCGAGGGCAGACCAAGGGAGTTGCTTTTAATATTAAAAGACAGGGAACAGAAGCTAAAGAGAGAGAATGAGAAATTGAGCAAGCAAAATACTGATTTGGTGCTAGAAAATGAGAATTTGAAGAATGAGAATGATATTTTGAAGAACGAAAATGAGATTTTAAAGAATGATAATGGGTATTTAGCAAATTAGTGTGAAGTATGGATGAAGAAGATGAAGACAGCTAAGAAGAAATTGAAAAAGTTGGATAAGGATTACTGGACATCAAATAAAGTCAACCACCTAATGTGTGTGGTTTTTGTTGTGTTCGTGGCTATACTTGTCATATTAGTTGGTGTGTTTAGGTTGATGTAATTGACATATATAGGTGTTATATCTATATATATATATAATGTTTTTATTATGTTTTTGTCAATTCCCAACTGTTGAAATGCAATGCATTCCATTTCTAGGTAACAGAGTCTTCCTTGTTGTCATAGAGCAAGATGAATGCAATTTTTGAGTTGTTTCAATTGCATTTTTATACCAATTTCTAAACAGAAGCATTCCTTGTAGCCAAAGATAGGCAAATTTGGCAGTTGGTCATTTACCTAAAGTAATTCACAAAAGTCAATATATGCATTTCATTAATCCCAATACAAAAATTACAATGCATAAATAGTAAATTACAAAATATATGTTGTCCAAGTCCAAAATAAAAGCACATTATACCAAATTCCTTGCCAAATACAACAAACAACCTAAACTCCCATATTTGTACAAAACAAGTGTCCATGCAATACCAAATGCAATACCATGCAATACCACTCTATGTACTGCAGACTAATCTGTCGAAAACAGAAGCACACCCTAAGCACACAACAAAAAACTTTACACTCAATAGGGGTGGCTGTCCAAAAACAAGCATCCATGCAATACTAAAGGCAATACACACCCTAAACTGTCCAAAAAAGAAGCATCCATGCAAACAACATAAAAGAACTTGACAGTCTAAATATTGGACTATTTATCTGTGTAAATTTTAGTCAATAACTCCGCCCAACGACCAAGTGCTTTTTCCTGTTGCCTTCTTTTTTCCCATAATAGTGCATGCAAGTTAGTGGCAATAACAAATTGCTACTGCTTCCTAAGGGAGTTGTTGCTATTCTAGATGAAGGTGCCATTGGTGTAGGTATTGTTGGTGCAGGTGCTGTTGGTGCAGGTGCTGTTGGTGCAGGTGCTGTTGGTGCAGGCGTTAAAGCTACAGCGGGAATTCCTCTATCTCCAACTCATGTAGCCCTCTTTTGAGCATATACGAAAGACAATATTCATCCACTTCTATCTCCAAGCTATAATAAACATTAATTGCATTAAGCAAGCATAATACACTAAATTAATTTAGCATGAAAATAAGAAGAACGTAAAGCTAAACTAATCAACATACATTTAATTTGGATTCACATGTGTTCGGATTCACATGTGTTGGGATTCACATATGTTCCAAAACCTTCAAATTCCTGCTTCCCCTTCCCTTTTGAATATGCATGCTTCACTTTTCGTGTTTTTGTGGATTGTGAATGGGTTTTAGATGGAGGCATAGATGGCGAATCCGAAATATTAGATGCAGCACCACTCTATGTGCATAGAAATATTGTGAGATTTTTATCAATTAATAAAAACATACTTAAGTTGTTATTTACCTCTTGCATAGTTGGGGTTGGGGTATTTTTCCTTACTCTCTTTTCTGCCTTCTTCTACAAACATGATCCACGATGTTAGCAATATTTTAGGGTGAAAAATTAAATTAAAAAAAAAAACTTTGTTAAACCCATTACTAGCTGATGAGCGCTTCTAGCTCTCTCTCTCTCTTGTAGTGGGAGTTGTGGCCTGTTGAACTGGTAGAGTTGGGCTAACTGCTTGACTCATTGGAGGATCTTCTTGGGTCATGTTCACTAGTTCTTGCTCAACAATTCGTGGCTAGTTGTCTTCTCCATGGGGTGGCTACTCCTCAGTAGGGCATTGCTGGTTGTTCTCAACAGTGGATGGTTGCTCCACAAATGGTTCATTCTCCGTTTGGGGCACCTAAAAATGGTAACCAAAGTATAATTAACTTAGTGCACCAATATAGGGACAAAAATAAAGCTTGCATGTTACTTACATTTTGTGGTTAGCCTTTATAGGATCTAGACTTGTGACATTTTTGGAAGCATTTCTGGCGGGTCATTTGTCTTCTTTGTCTTCCCAATTTTTTCTTTCCTTCCCATTCTTCAAGATTTCTTTTCTTAGGCTTGCCAGGTATCTTCCGTGGTGCAGGTGGCTGTATGACTGGCATCCCTGTTGGTGTCCATTGATTCATGCCTTCAACAACTGGTACCTCATATGCATAAGAGGCCCTAAATCTTGACAACTTGTACCAATCCGAAACATATTCTTCAACTCTCAGTTTTTTTAAACTCAATACAGTCATGGCATCTCTACAAGAAATCCCAGATATATCCCAATACCTACAGGTGCATTTTCTATCTTTCAAATTTACAATATAAGTGTTTCTGCCTGAATCCACTTTATTTTTACTATTCAGGTAATCCTCAACTTCATAACCAACTCCACCAGGCCATAAGACTTTGCATTTCTTACTACTTTCCCTATTTCGTACAATCTTAGTCCATATCTTAGGGCCAAAGCTCCCACAAACTTAGCAGATCCAAACTCTCTCCTAACAACAATTCTTGCTGCACACATAGCTCTCATTTCTTGATTCATAGAAATTATTGCTTGGTGTCTTGCATCAACAAGTAAGGCATTAAACACCTCACACATGTTATGGTCGACCACAAATGACTTAATTTCAACTTTGAAAAAAGCTCTGCTCCAATGCTTAGGATCTACATTCATTATGTCATCCCTTACTGCAGGCTTCAATTTGCCTAACTCTATTAGGCTGCATTGAATTCTACCTCATTCAGTGCCTTCACACATCTCCAAAATAAGGCTTTCAATTCCTTCCCTTTGTGTTTCTTCTTGAAGTTGGCATATCTATGCCTAACACAATGTTTGTGTTCTGCATTTGGAAAGAGGTCTGCAAGGACATTTATCAGCCCTTACATTTAACCAAGACATTATAGTGTCAACAATAACCAAAATAAAAAAATACAAGAGATATCAGATTAGGGACCCAAAAAGTGCAAGAATAAAAAGTTGGGGGACCAATAAGTGCAATAATAAATAATTGAGGAACCAAAAAAGTGCATATCTAAACTTATTGCAACACAGCTTGCATACCATGCACATATGACAATATAACTAAAACTTGAAAAGTACACTAAATAGTACACTAAATTATATATATAAATGAAAATAAAGTATATTATACCTTTTGTTGATTAGATATTATAGCATAACCATCACCATCTCCTATTTGCAAATCATATTTAAGTTCTTCCAAAAACCACGACCAACTTTCTTCCTTTTCAACTTCCACTATACCCCATGTAATTGGGTACATTTGGTAATTCACATCTCTACCGATAGCAGTAAGTAATTCCCCTTTGTGTGGTCCTTTGAGAAAAGCTCCATCTAAACCAATGCCTCTCATACATCGAGCAATAAATCCCTTTTTCATTGCACTAAAACACACATACATCCTCAAGAAAATAGGGTTGAGTTCAGGTAGTGGCCTCAGTGCATAAATCGAAATAGTGGCTCTTGGATTTCTTGTTCTCAGTTTTGCAGCATAGTCAAAAAGCTTGCTATATTCCAATGAATGATCTCCTTCAAAAGTTTTTCTCAGCGTCTTTTTAATAATCCTACACTGGACACAAGTCAACTCCACGTTCAAATCATCCCCTATTTCAGTAAAAATATCTTCACTTTTCAAATAAACAGCAGTAAAACCCTTAGTCTTCAATAAATGGTTTATTGCAAATGTTGAATTACATCTCCGATTGGTTGATCCCCATTCACATGTGTGTCCACTATTAAATGTCTTGACCATCCATGTCTCGGTTGGCTTATCCCATGCCAACAAAATCTTCCAGTCATAGTGCCTTTCCTTACAAATAACCTTGTGTCTCTTTTTATCATTCTTGACCCACTTACTTGGCCTCTTTTGCATAATGCTCAATTTATCCATAGCTTTTTTAAACTCAGCTTTGTTTAGAAAAACCGTGCCTAACTCAATTTGTACAATTGCCATCATCTGTTCCTTTGAAAACTTTGTGTACACCCTTCCTTCTCTTAGCGTGTTCAACTTCACTTCCATCCTCTTCACTTGTTGAAATGTAGCTGATATCATCATCTGAGCTTAATGAATCCTTAGGACCAAGATCATTGTGACCAGTTGAAGATGAAGGAATTTCATGACTGGTTCCTACAAGTAAAGCATATATGTTACTATGTATTTCATTAACTCATTAATGAACTAAATAAAATAAAGGTTGATGAAATACCTGTTGATGGTTAACTAGGACCATACTTAACACCTTTCCTAGCATTTTTTGATCTAGAAGTTACCTCATGCAAAGACTTCATTTTCTTTCTCGCCTTGACAGTTTCCTCATCTTCATTATCACTCAATTATGATATATATGGAAGAAAATCATCTTCATCCTCGGAATGTTCATTGTCTTCATTACCATCATTACCAGCATTACTAGCATCCTCAACTTTGCCTTCAACCTCAATTGCAATCGGATGATCAGCATCCTCAACCTACCTTCCACATCAACATGATCATTTTCTACTCTGCAGGATTGTCATCAACTGTACCCTTATCACTAGGGGCCGGTAATGGTAAGATAGGTATAATTTCAGTAAAATTTGGGACATGAGACACATAAATATGTACATTTTTCTCCACCTTCAACACCCCCAAAACATCCTTGATGTCATCATCATTCCTAATAGGTTTCAAACCAATGTTTTGAAAACCGACCCGGAGGTCAAACCGTTTTGACCTTCGGTTCTTAATTTGACTGGTTTAATCGGTTTAACCGTTCAAACCTCCGGTTTAACCCCATATGAATAAATATAATATGGTGTGATGATCTAACAAGGTAAGTGTAGTGGCTGGACTGGTTTGTCACTTCACCCATCACAATGGGAACG
>BPVZ01000002.1:5567270-5581893 GCA_020521535.1 Rubroshorea leprosula | reverse complement strand
AAAGTAAATACGTGCGGCCTTAAAAATTTGTGTGCCATCATAATAACCACACGACCGAGGGGGAGAAGGAGGAGCGTTACTTTATTATCAAGTGAACGGCGCGTGGGTCCCGTTTCAGAAATGAGGTAATCCTTTTACCGGGCCGTTACGTTCTTTGTCACGAACTCACACCTGTCAGGCACAAATTCGAATGGCTGTACTGAGGCCTGATGGTGCTTTGAACGCCGAAATTGGGTTTTGACCTTCCCTAGCCCCGTTCAATTTCCTATTAATAGGCCACTGTTTTTTTTTCTTTTTTTTCAACTTGATGACGCGAGGTAGTTATTTTTATTCTTTATTTTTTAATTTACTCCTTTTACATGTCATGTAATTTGAATTCAAAATTTTTTATTTTTAATAAAAAGAGATTATCATTGAAGTATTTAGATAATTGATATTACTGTTTTAATTCTTATTAATAGTAATAGGTTACTGTTTATCATTTTTGATTTTAAATTTTTTTAACATGTGTTTTAAAGATATAATTTTAAAAAATAATTAATGTATTGAGAAAATTAAAAATGACAATATTTTGATATTTTTAATATTAAAATATTTAATAATAATTATATTATAAATTTAATAAAATTAGAATCAATACTATATCTCATGTATTTAATAATTGTGATTAAAATCTTGACATTTTTAATAACAAAATGTCTTATTTTTTTAATATATATTTTTATTATTAAATTATACAAAAAGAATAAAATTTAACATTCACTTTCATAATTAATCGATTAAATTAAGATATGTGTCCTTAATATTAAAATTAATATTAATTTTTTTTTATTTTTTTATATAAATTAATGACTAAAAAGTGTATTAACTATATATTTAATATGTATTTTAAGGGAATAAGTTAAAAAAACCTTTTACTTTTTTATAATTAAGGTGTTTTCCAATTAATTGAGGCAACCGCAAAATTAATTCCTTAGTGATTTAATCAAAGACAAGTTATTTTTTTAGTATTAAATTCTTTTTGTGTGTAAAACTCACTTCAAATTTTGATTAATGTGGAGTTAAGTGGGTTGGATTCTTGAAAAACTCTTCATTCATAAAATTTAAATATAAAATAATATTTAAAAGGAATTAAACTTATTTTTTTAGACAATAAATTATTAGTAAAAACAAATTATTATTTAGATTGATACTAAAAAATTTATGAAAAATGACAGTCTTATTAATCTTTCAAAGAATCTAATAACTTTTATCAACAATGTGAATATGAAAATGAGAGTCTCTACAAAGCTATCACTCCTTATTTTTGTCAATTTTCCTAATCCTATCTACGTTCACTACTAGATCTATTTAATCTTTATATAGCCTCCTCCTAAGTAGTAGTATTATTTAATTTTCTCTACTAGTTTAAACGATATAATTGCTTAACTTTATATAAAAGTTAAATTTATTAACTTTGATCTCAAAATCAACATTTTATAATTAAATGAGTACTGCTAATACAACTAATTAATTTTTGTACATAACATTTTAATTAATCCCCTAACATTAAAATTTTTTGGTTTGGTGTTGAATTTTCAGATATTCTACTGGTTACTGTACTATGAAACAGTTGTCAGCCATTGTATGCGTGAGAAATTTTGCTAGCTTAATTAAGGAGATCGATAAGGCATCTCCAATTCTAAAGTAACCCATCCAACGCAAGCCAGGTCACAATTGACATAGACTAATTAGAAAACCCCATTTCCTTAAGTCACAACATTTCTTGGTAATTTTCTCTTAATTTGATCAATAAGAACCCACATATACTTTATATGGAACCCACCATTAATTAATTAAACACTTCTAAATATAGTTAACTTATAAAATAGAGATTAGTGTTTATTAAAAAGAAAAAAAACCTTTAAAAGTAAGTCATATTAATAAAGTGTAATGAAAAAATAGTAAAATAATCTTATTTTTATTTTAAAAATAAATTATTTTAATATTTTTAATTAAAATTTATTAAAATTATGTAATTTTAAAATATTATTATTTGAAATACACACTTTTTTCTTAAATTTTTTTTTTTTCAAGGATAAGAAAAGCTATGGGTAATCAAAGTCATCTACAATGAAAAACTCAATGAATTCATTTTTGGCTTATTATATACAGAAAGGAAAAGGGGTGAGTCATTTTCAAAGTGAGAGTTGGCGTCTTTTGCCCTCCACGCAGCTTAAAACACGCAGTACAGGCAAATACAGACACTCCATTCGACACGTTTCGACCTCTAAAATCCGTTCTTTCTACAGATTTAGATCATAGAGAAAGCAGAGTTGTAAAATTAATGGTTTTTTTTTTTTTTAGCAATATTATACATAATTAATATATTCTTCCTAGTTAGTTTTCTACTTCTTCCCTAGGGCGAGAGAAATTCATGTGTGTTTTGTTAGAAAATTCACGAGAATGCAAAAAGGGCAGTTGAGAATTGCTAGGCTTATCGCATGTTTGCTTCACGCAAGCAGCTAAATGGTAAGGCTTTGCTCTCTCGCGTGGCTTTAAAGGCTTCTTGCATCGTTGTAAATCACCTGTTTAAAAAACCCACCCAAACCAACCCCTTAAAAATATATCATCCCCTTTCTCCTCCTAGCTCCTTCGTCTTCTTCAACTTCTCGAAGATCGTTCACTGCAAATTAACCCTAATCATGACGCACATATTGGTCTAAACATATAGATTGCGTCACAGAAAAATGAGTGCAACCCCTAGTAGTAGCGGTGGCGGTAGTGGCAGTAGTGGAGGCGGTGGGGGTCCGTGTGGTGCGTGCAAGTTTTTGAGGAGGAAATGTGTTCTGGGGTGTATATTTGCCCCATATTTTGACTCCGAGCAAGGTGCGGCTCATTTTGCTGCGGTGCATAAGGTTTTTGGGGCGAGTAATGTGTCCAAGCTGCTTTTGCATATTCCTGTTCAGAAACGTCTGGATGCGGTTGTGACCATATGCTACGAGGCTCAGGCGCGGCTCAGAGATCCTGTTTACGGCTGTGTTGCTCACATCTTTGCTCTTCAGCAACAGGTAATAAGATTTCATCTTTTCTTTAATTAGTTTGCTTCTTGCCTTTGTTATCTCTTTCGTCTTAATTTTAACCACGTTTTTATTTTGTTTTTGAAAGTAGGCAATAGTTTAACCACGTTATTGTTTCGACTTAAGATCTTGAAAACTTTTCTTTTTCAAGTGATAATTATTGGTTTTTTACAAAGTGGTAAGAGTATTTTGGATCATGGGTTTGAGTTGTGCCTTAAACGAGGGTTGTACTGTGTTATGTACCGGGGAGTACTAGGAGCAGTGAAAAATAGCTAGGTAAGAAGAGAAATGGAATTGCATGCTTTGGTGCTTGATGAACAGTTTTGGGGTTTGCTGAAATTTAGATTAGTTTTCTGATTAAAAAATCATTTGGTCGGCGGTTACCACAAATGGTTGGCCAGTTCCCTGTGAAAATTTGTGGATTTTGCAGGTATTAAGGAATTGGTCGGTTTCATGTAAGCAAACATTTTAAATTTTGTTTATGTCTCTTAATTAGATTTAAAAATATTAATATAATCCAATATCTTTGATCAATTGAGCATTAAAGTACAAAAATAATTTTGCTTCTCCTTCCACAAGGACTACTCACAATTATCCTAGGGGGTGAAAAATTCTGTTGGGTTTCACTGTTCTACTTCTGTATCACAAGAAAGCTTGATTTGTGAGCAACACCATGTTCTCCTGCACATTGTCCGAGTACTGCTTTGGTGTAAACAAATTTCAAAACTTTTAATAATAAATAAGTATTGTTTTATAAATTAAATTTAAATTTTAAATTTTAAGATTTAATATCTAAAGAAAGTAATTTATTTTAATGCATTAAGTTAAGATGAGGATATACTCCTAAAATTATCAAGTAAAATCTTAATCTTGATGTACTTAAAAATTAATTAAGGGTGTAACATTGTAGTAAATGAAAAAAAAAATTTAGCAGACAAACATAGTCTTAAACATACCTACATTGTTAATTTTATTAATTTCCATTATATCTCCAACAATGTAACATCGATTGATTGCTTTCACTGTTTCACATACCTAACATCATTTGCTTGAAATTAGTGAAAAGATGTTTAGTGTTGAAAATTGATTTGCACTTTAGCTGGTAGTCGAATTGGTAAAGTACTGAGGTCGCATTCCGTCCTTAAATGGTAAAAGAAATTTTGTTGGACATCAATTTATAATCTTGATATATTAATTGTTTCTGTTATTTTTCACACAGGTGGTGAATTTACAAGCGGAGCTTTCATACTTACAAGCCCATTTGGCAACATTAGAGCTTCCGTCACCGCCACCACCTCCGCCACCTCCTACACTTGTGACACCACCACCGCTATCAATCTCAGACCTCCCATCTGCCACCTCGGTCCCCACCACATACGACTTGTCGTCTCTCTTCGAACCGATCGTGCAAGTGCAACCTTCATGGGCCATGCAGCAGCGGCAAATGGATCCACGGCAATACGGCGGCAGTTGCTCTACGTCAACGGGTAGCGGTGATCTTCAGGCGCTGGCGCGCGAGCTTGTCCACCGACAAGGGTCTCCCCAACACGGTTCTGCACCGTGTGCTGATGCATCATCACCATCTATGTCTAAATGAGATACTGACCTTGAAATTAATAGTACTACTACTTGCCTTCGAGCTTGCATGTCATCGTCACAACACTACTAGATAACCGTACGTCTAAGGGTGAAAGGGGCTTAATTTTTGTGCTGTAGTCATTTCATCGTGGGAAAGTAATCACCTTAATAACATTTTTTCTTTTCCTCTCCCTTCAATATTTCTGTTCCTTTGTTTTTTTTATTTTTATTTTTTTTAAATATAATATTAAGTTAATATTTATTTAAAAAAATCAAATTTAGAAGTCGATCTACGAATCGAAATACATTTCACTTATTTCTCACTTTAAACTTGATAGCCCTACTTCTCACTTTAAACTTGATAGCCCTACGATCACATCGGAGAATGCTTTCGGTTCCTTTGTTTATTCCTTATATTAGTAAGTATTTAACTGTTAGCTATTTTTGACCTTACTTTTAATTCTAAAAATGAAATTTCGAACATTTTGCCAAGTTTGTGTATCAAGAAATCGTTTAAAAAAAACATAAAGGTTTTTTTATTTTTTTATTTTTTAATGAATTGGAGCAAAATGACAACGAGATATTGAGCTGTCAGTCTGTAACATGATCTCCTAGCTCTCGGCGCACTGGAGGCCTACTTGATTAATGAGCCGAGTCAGACCTGTTCTAGCATACCCTTCAATGAACAATTTTCTAAGAAATTTAAATTAACAGATAAGTGATGTGCCGTCCGTTTTATAACTATTAAATGAATTAAGGATAGCACCTCCATCAATAGTTATAAATATGCAATGAACGTAGAGTAGACTGTAAAATAGCAATCTCTTACAACGGAGAATCCCAAATTCACCTTGTTGTGAGACAGAATGACATTCTCTTGTGGCAAGTACCATCACGTTTGTTCCTTCCATCACGTTGCCATCGAAGCTATCAGTAGGAACTCACCTTTGGAGAGGTGGTTTTCCATAATGGCACGAGAAAAAAGTCTGGGGATTAATTACGAAACAGCAACCTCGGAATGTGATTCTGATGATGCATATTCTCTCAAGACAAGCTCTACTTCTTCGACTACCCCAAGTTGTTTAAACCATGCCGCTAGTATTCCTGAAGCTTCTTTCCCAACCGTGATTCCATGTCTCTCTAGGCCCATTAGAAAGTCCAAGGCTTTGTTAATCTTGTTCTCCTTCTCATAAGCAGCCAGCACTAGAGCTATACATTTATCACTGGGTTCAAGAACTGCTCTCCTCATATTCTCGAATGCAACATGTGCATGTTCACTCTGACCTGCCACTGCATAGGCATTTATTAAGAGCCCGCATATCCTAGCATCAGGGGAAAAGCCTGCAAGCTGAATTGCATCAAACACTCTTTGGGCTCCTTTGGTGTTACCAACTATGGAATAAGCCCTTAGTAATGCTTTGTAGACTTCCCTTCCCGCATAAACTTCTAGCGAATCCATTTCTAAAAGTAAAGCCTCTCCTTTTTCTGGCATTCCGACTCTGATGTAGGCCAGGATCATTGCGCCATACGATTTTTTATCCAATTGTTCGCCAAGCAGCTTAATCTCTTCAAAAGTTTCTTCAGCCAGCTTAAGATTTCCGGCCCTGCTATACAGGTGAATCATGATTGTCAAAGTTACTTGGTCACAGATGAAGCCTCTTCTTGTCATTGTTATTAGAGTACTTGTAGCATCTTGAAGCTGGTTTTGCTCCCCATAAGTATGGATTATCTTGGTATAGTCACGGACATTGGCTTCAAAAGATTCTTCAAGTAATGCAGCCTCTGCTACCTGGAAAAACAGAATGAGCCAGGGATTAAGCGAGGACTGTAAGGAGTTACCGACATTCATGTACCCCCAGAGTACTGTTTCAAAATAAGATAATCTATTTTGGAAAATGAGGGAAACTTAATTCAGAATCAAACAAATACGTGGACTATACCCTGGGAAGATGGATAACCCATTCATCTAAGGATAGAGCAGCAAGTAATAAAAGTGCTGGTTATCAAGAAAGGTACTAGTCCCATAGTTGATATTGACTCTTTACAGGTAATTGAAGTACAAATAAACCTTTATGGCATTATAACTGATATTATTAAGATCACAGCTGCTGAGTTGTGCATCTTCACATATATCAGAAAAGAGGCTGATATTGTCGCAAACAAAGATGCTTAGGATCACATGAATGTTTCTGAAGCTATCCCATTGCTGGATGAGTTTCCTCCCAAGGCTCTGCTTTATAACTATTAAGATATTTCTCTTGGTGAAAGAAAACTTGTAAGTCCGTACTCCATTCACCCCCACACCCGAAAAAAAAAAAAAACCCACAGCTATGCAGAGGCCAATGAATTAGAAGCAAAGTGAGAAAGAGTGTAGGAAATCAGTTCCTTGTACAAAAGAACTATTAAAATTAACCACACAAGTTATATTCCCTTGTAGAATGAAAGACCAACTACCACTCTATAAAAGCCACCAAATAAGAAAGCTTCAGCTTGTTTCTCTAGACACACCAATACAAGAATCCAATTCTCCCTTCAAATTTATGCATTCCTTTCAAGATAAAGAATAGAAGAAGTGTATGGAACCCAGATAAATCCACTGTATAACATTGATCTTCAATAAATCTCACAAACAGAAAAGATCAAGGGATAACATTAATACCCATATAAATAAACTACTAAAGAGAAATTTGTATGATTTAGAATTTATTCTCACTCTATTAAACAACATGAAGATAGAAATCATAAAAAAGAAAAAAAAAAAAGATTTTCCTATAGAAGTAAGCCACAAACACAACAAAATCATGAAAATGAAGTGAAAATTAAGGGTACCTGAAGATAAAGAGGATGCTCCATTATCTTCAATTGTTTAAGAACAGCAAGCCAATCAGCTCTCCTGGGCTTCATAATCCGCACCCAAGCCGCCAACAAATCTTCTAAACTCCCCTTTTCCTGGGAGAAGCAGATAATCTGCTTCATTACTGCCTTGCATCGCTTCTTCATCTTATGTGGGAGTTTAGATATGGCTTCCTTCTGCTCTTCATTGATGTTAGGACCAATCTCAACCCACCTAAACCTTCTTTTTGGTTCCCCTGTTTCTGGTTCCTCCATCTCTTTTACGCTAATAATGGCTAATTCTGGCTCATTACTGAATGCACAAGAACTGATTTTTCCTGGCTTCCTAAACAACAAGTTCCCCCATGATCGAATGCATCTGGGAGTCCTGGTTTTACTGAAAATTGGGTAAGTTCCGTAAGAACAAGAGGGCATATTACAAGCAGAACTCGCCATGTTTACATCGTAACATCGCAATCTTCTTTTGCTTCTGAGATTGAATTGTTTCGAGGAAGATACAAAGATTTTGCAGAGGGAAGGGATGGAGTCTGAGGAAAAGAGAAGGATAGATTAGAGGTTTTTCCCGTTTCAGAGTTCCCTGGGTCCACTGATTTTCAGAAAGTGCGATGAGATGGGCCATGGGCCTCTTGTAGGGCTTCAAGTTTTAATCACTATCACAAACGAAGCCCACAAATTTCTGCGCAGTGTCAAACTGTCAAGTGGATTACTAGCTTGGGCCATAGGTTTCTTTGGGCTTTAAAACCTTCAATTTGGGCTTAACTTAAATATATGGCTTTGTAGGGGCAGCTAATTATCTTCTGATATTGATGTTTATCAACGTGCCTGTAAACAATTAATTGTAATTTTTAATATATAATTTCTATATAAAAAAAAGATTGACTTTATTTTTATTAGCAACTGCCACATCATAAAATTAAAATTAAAGTGAATTTTTAATTTTTAATATAAATTAATTATATAAAAATACAATGAATATACTTTTATATTAATGCTGTGAAATTTCCTTCTTTTTTTTTTTTTTTATAAATTCTAAATAATTGCATGATTGGAAGTTTAAAAGGGCCTATGAGAGAACGGTGGCGAAATGGATAAAGGCAGAAGCTTAGAACCTTAATCCGTAACTAATTTAGTAATATATGAAGGAACCTAATCCGAAATACCAGAATTGCCATCGCCATTCCTCAACAACCGCAGCTAAAAGACCAAAGCATTCCCAAAGTTAATGAAGGGCAATTTCGTCATACGAACTTCTAATCTTGGACTTTCATTAAAAAAAAAAACCGGAAGAGAACAAAACGCGATCTAAATCTGAACGCCACTGTGAATCAACGAAGCTCACTATCTTCCCACCGTCTCCCCTCCGCCTGACTTTATGCAGTTAGAAGCAGAGCCACCGCGTCGACTCGCCACCGACTGTACTCGCCGTCATTGTGCACTGAGATAACAAGCAATTGACGAGCTAGAGTGGGGGAGAAAGAAGATCCCTACGATTTTCGTCACCATTTCCTAGATCTGATTCATTGAGTTAAAAGAGTCATCCTGACTCGGGAATGGCTTCTTCGGAAGCCGATTCCCGCTTGAGCCAAGTTCTAGGCCCTGCCTTAGAGAAGATCATCAAGAACGCCTCCTGGCGCAAGCACTCCAAACTCACTCATCAATGTAAATCTCTTCTGGAGAGAATCGTTACTCCTCAGAAAACGCCACAGTCTTCGTCAGAATCGGAGCCTGAGAACTCGATCCCTGGCCCACTCCACGACGGCGGTCCTGTAGAATATTCTTTCGCTGAATCAGAGTCCATACTCAGCACTCTAATCAATGCCTGTGGTACTGGAGTCATTAAGATCGTTGATCCAGCTGTTGATTGCATACAGAAGTTGATCGCATACGGCTACCTGCGAGGCGAAGCGGACTCCACCGGAGGCCCTGAGGCTCAGCTGTTATCGAAGGTGATTGAAGGTGTTTGTAAGTGTTACGATTTAGGCGACGATGCAGTTGAATTGCTGGTGTTAAAGACGCTACTATCAGCAGTTACCTCGATATCTTTGCGGATTCACGGAGATTGTTTGTTGCAGATTGTGAGGACCTCTTATGATGTTTATTTAGGGAGTAAAAATGTGGTTAATCAGACAACGGCCAAGGCGTCGTTGATTCAGATGTTGGTAATCGTGTTTAGGAGGATGGAGGCCGATTCGTCTACTGTTCCAATTCAACCAATTGTAGTGGCTGAGCTTATGGATCCGGTTGAGAAATCCGATGAAGATGGATCAATGACGCAGTTTGTGCAAGGATTCATAACTAAAATTATGCAGGACATTGATGGAGTGTTAAATCCAGTGACTCCAGGCAAGGTTTCATCAGGTGCTCATGATGGTGCCTTCGAGACTACAACAGTTGAAACCACAAATCCTGCAGATTTATTGGACTCCACAGATAAGGACATGTTGGATGCTAAGTATTGGGAGATAAGCATGTATAAGACTGCATTGGAGGGAAGGAAAGGGGAGTTGGCTGATGGGGAAGTGGAGAGAGAGGATGATTTGGAAGTTCAGATTGGGAATAAGTTGAGGAGAGATGCATTTTTAGTGTTTAGAGCCCTTTGTAAGCTGTCCATGAAGACTCCTCCTAAGGAAGCTTTGGGAGATCCCCAATTGATGAGAGGGAAGATTGTGGCTCTTGAGTTGTTGAAGATTTTGTTGGAGAATGCTGGTGCTGTTTTCAGAACCAGTGAAAGGTACACATTTCTCTTTTATTCTTTTTGTTTTACATTTAGAATTTATGCTTTAGATTTATTGATATATTCATTGTAAATGTTGTGAGTAGATAGTTGGTATATCATTTTAAATTGATTAGCCATTGACACATATTTGTTTTTAGGAGAGAACAAGGATATGCTTAATTTTAAGTCTCCAGAAGCAATATTAATGTATAGGTATTTGTTTTTTTAGGTAAAATGTGAATTTTATTTCCTGAGAAAGACAAGGTAGAGGTATATACAAATATAGTTTTCAAGGATTGCCAGAGAACACTTAGAGCATTTTGTTGTATTGGAACGGAATGATGTGGCTTTTTGAGTAGTTAGTTATTTAGTGTTCATGGTATATCCTCACTCGGTATTTTGAATCCCTCTATGTGTTAATCTTTCCATCTGAAAATTTTACCTGAAGATTTTACAAGCTTGTTCTGGTGCTTGACTTCCTTACTGAATCTGTATTTTTCTTGACCTTTTAGTTTCCATTCCTTTTGTTTTCTCTTCTAGGGCTTTGTCTAGTAATGGATTTGTCTTTTTGTCTTATCCTAGTAATGAATTTTTTATTTTTGAAAAACATTTGTATTTTCAAGCCATTTGGAATTAAGTATATGCAATTGTTTTTCCCTGTATGAAAAGTATCCTAATGTGAATTCCTTTAATGCATGTCATTTGTAGTTTGTGAAATTTCTCATGTCGATGTAGCTTAAGAGTTTCTCATATTTAATATGTTTCTGTTCACTGCAGGTTTTTAGGTGCCATTAAGCAGTACTTGTGTCTGTCATTGCTGAAGAATAGTGCATCAACTCTTATGATTGTTTTCCAGCTTTCTTGCTCCATTTTCATCAGTCTGGTGTCACGATTTCGACCTGGACTTAAGGCAGAGATTGGAGTTTTTTTCCCTATGATTGTTCTCAGAGTCTTAGAGAATGTTGCTCAGCCTAACTTCCAGCAGAAAATGATTGTTCTTCGCTTTCTGGAGAAGCTCTGTGTTGATTCACAGATCTTGGTAGATATCTTTATTAATTATGATTGTGATGTCAATTCGTCGAACATTTTTGAGAGGTATGTTGTATAATCTTGTCCGTGATTGATATAAAATTAAATTTCCATTCAATGGCAGAATCTTGTGCTGGCATTTTCTTTTCCATTCCTCATCAGTGTTATGTGATCCCCTGTTTGATGTTAATTTGCTTATTTTTCTCTTGCCATCATTGTTCTTTCCAGAATGGTCAGTGGACTTCTTAAAACAGCTCAAGGTGTCCCTCCTGGTACAGCCACTACTCTATTGCCACCTCAGGAAGTGACCATGAAACTTGAAGCTATGAAGTGTTTGGTGGCTATTTTAAGATCAATGGGAAACTGGATGAACAAACAGTTTCGCATACCAGATCCTCATTCTACCAAGAGGTTTGAAGCAGTTGAGAACATTTCTGAACCTGTAAGTCCCCCCATGGCAAATGGGAGTGGGGACGAGGCTGTTGAAGGATCAGAAACTCCTTCTGAAGCATCTAGTGAAGCAACTGACGTATTGACAATTGAGCAGCGCAGAGCTTACAAGCTGGAACTTCAGGTAAATTTATAAATAAATTTTGGAAAGCAAGTTTAACTTGTGTTGATTTTTCAGCTGATCATAGTTGGTGAAATTTAAATTAATATTTATGGCAGGAAGGTATATCTCTTTTTAATCGCAAACCTAAGAAAGGAATTGAATTCCTAATAAAAGCAAATAAGGTGGGCGACTCACCAGAGGAGATTGCAGCCTTTCTTAAAAATGCCTCTGGGCTAAACAAAACATTGATTGGTGATTATCTTGGAGAAAGGGAAGAATTGTCTCTTAAAGTGATGCACGCCTATGTTGATTCCTTTGACTTCCAAGGTATGGAGTTTGATGAGGCAATCAGGGCCTTTCTCCAAGGTTTTAGGTTGCCTGGTGAAGCACAGAAGATTGATCGAATCATGGAAAAGTTTTCTGAGCGTTACTGCAAATGTAACCTGAAGGCTTTTACTAGTGCCGATACAGCCTATGTGCTTGCTTACTCTGTGATATTGCTCAATACGGATGCCCATAATCCTATGGTTAAGAACAAGGTGTGTCTTCACATCTCTTTTAATCTAGTTGATGTTTAGTGCTGAAAGTTGATAAATTGACTGTTTTAGTATCTGTAGATGTCAGCTGATGACTTCATAAGAAACAATCGTGGGATTGATGATGGAAAAGATTTACCAGAGGAGTACCTAAGATCATTGTTTGACCGGATATCAAGAAATGAGATCAAAATGAAAGAAAATGATTTAAACATGCAACAGAGGCAGTCTGTGAACTCAAACAGAATTCTAGGATTGGATAGCATCTTGAATATTGTGATACGTAAGCGGGGTGAAGACCAGTTTATGGAGACCAGTGATGATCTCATCAGGCACATGCAAGAACAATTTAAAGAGAAAGCTCGCAAATCTGAGTAAGATAATCTGTCTTTTACTTTGCTCTGCACATTGACACTCTGCATCTTTTGTACTGTGATCCTTACAATGATGGATTACTGCCCTTTATGGTGATGTGGTTACAATTGAAAATCACCCAAGTTGGTGCTCTTTAAAATATTGAGAGAAAGGAACTCTTGTCTACCAGGGACAAAATTAGCCAGCTACTCTTCCTCCCATTTTTCTGTGTGTGGTTTTTTATTTTCTTCCCCTTTTTTTTTCCCTTTATGCTACTTAAACATCTCTCTTCTGTGTAGGCATATTTCTATTCCATGTTTGGAATGAAAAACTATATTTTTTTAGACTTCTTTTGATTTTTATTCGAATTGCAATATGTAGGTCAGTTTATTATCCAGCCACAGATGTGGTGATTCTTAGATTCATGATTGAGGTTTGCTGGGCACCCATGTTGGCTGCCTTTAGTGTGCCGATCGAACAAAGTGATGATGAAGTTGTGATTGCATTATGTCTTGAAGGTTTCCGTTATGCAATCCATGTTACTTCTGTAATGTCCATGAAGACTCATAGAGATGCTTTTTTGACATCCTTAGCAAAATTTACTTCACTTCACTCTCCTGCTGACATCAAACAGAGAAACATAGATGCAATCAAGGTTTGTATAAAGCTTCAAGTTTTCTTATTCAATATATTGAAAATTTTCTTTTGACCCATGATAAAATCTGTTTTCACTTCACCTTAACGATATGCAGGACAAAATAATTAATGTTGTGTTTTGCATTTAATTTTTTTTTTCTTTGCTAGGCAATAGTCACGATAGCAGACGAAGATGGTAATTATTTGCAAGATGCTTGGGAGCATATTTTGACATGTGTCTCCCGATTTGAACATTTGCATCTCTTGGGAGAAGGTGCTCCTCCAGATGCCACTTTCTTTGCATTCCCTCAAAATGAGTCTGACAAATCAAAACAGGCCAAGTCAAATGTCCTCCCAGTTTTGAAGAAGAAGGGACCGGGGAGGATTCAGTATGCAGCTGCTACTGTGTTGAGGGGTTCATATGACAGTGCTGGTATTGGTGGCAATTCTGGTTCAGTCACTTCTGAACAGATGAACAATTTAGTCTCAAATCTAAACATGTTAGAACAAGTTGGAAGCTCTGAGATGAATCGCATATTCACACGGAGTCAAAAGTTAAACAGTGAAGCTATAATAGACTTTGTTAAGGCCCTCTGCAAGGTTTCTATGGAGGAATTGCGGTCTACGTCTGATCCACGGGTATTTAGTCTTACAAAGATTATTGAGATCGCGTAAGAGCCTTCCTGCTTACTTTTATTCCTTTTCTTTTCCTCAACTTATTCCTAAATTTGCTGCTATGTCCTTTTTCTTTTTGGATAGTAATTTCTGCCCTTTCTAAATTGTAAAATTTGTTTTTGTTGACAGGCATTATAACATGAACCGTATAAGGCTTGTGTGGTCAAGCATCTGGCATGTGCTCTCTGATTTCTTTGTGACCATTGGCTGTTCTGAAAACCTTTCGATCGCAATCTTTGCAATGGACTCTTTACGCCAGCTATCCATGAAAGTCTTAGAGCGAGAAGAGCTGGCAAATTATAATTTTCAGAATGAGTTTATGAAGCCTTTTGTAATTGTTATGCGCAAAAGCAGTGCTGTGGAAATCAGAGAATTGATAATCAGATGTGTCTCTCAGATGGTGTTATCCCGTGTCAATAATGTCAAATCAGGGTGGAAGAGCATGTTCATGGTATTAAATCTTGACAAGTATCCTGTAGATATCAGTTTAATTTCAAAATTGTTACTCTAATTTTATTTTTTTATTGCTGAATGATTATCTTTTCTTTTTCTTAAGGTTTTCACTACAGCAGCATATGATGACCACAAAAACATTGTACTTCTAGCCTTTGAAATTATTGAAAAGATCATCCGA
>BPVZ01000002.1:5524285-5556126 GCA_020521535.1 Rubroshorea leprosula | reverse complement strand
TATTTAACTATATTGAAACGAGAGAAGCAATCGCTCGCCCCTGCCTTGAGACACGCCCTGCCCTGACCCTGACTCTACGAGGGTACTGACTGACCACAATTTTGTTCTGGTGGGGCCCACTCCAATTTCCCATGACCCACATGTACTTCCCTTGGATATACGGCCCCCCCGTTTCTTTGACCTGACAGATCTCCCATTCATTATTTCATTTTCCTTGCCGTATTCTTCCTTTCTTTGAATTCTTTTCTCGTCTCCTCCCTCTCTCTCTCTGATGAGCTATAGGATCTCGATGTAACGCTCGATTACCAGAAAAACTACCATTGAACAGTTCAGTTTCTGCCATTTTCCAACCAGAAATAATGCCTTTTCATGACTTCGGTTACTGATGTTGATCATGAGAAAGAATCGGCAGTTTTTGATCAGTCATCAAAAAGCGTTAAAACTCACATATGGATATCAATTGATAATATAAGGGCTTAAGTCAAATTTAAATATATATCTAATAATTTCAAAAATCTTGACTCTTAAACTAGCTAATTAGGCTCTCTCATACCTTCAAATTACTACTGCATATGTGTTTTGATCATCTGCATGTTGATTTAAGAGCACCAAACAGTAACATATATGTGTGCCTTTTCTCCTTCAATTCCAACATCTACGTAAAGGATGTACTAATAAGGTCAGCATAGTAAGAAGAAAGAGTTTTTTTTTTTTTCACAGCAAAATAATTCATTATATAGAGTACAAGGGGTAGTAAGAAGAAAGAGTTGATATATGTATATAAGGTTTGTTTAACTAGTACAGATTAAATTTTATTAATTATAAAATTTGTAATAAATTTTATATAAATTTTTTATTAAATTATTTTTTAATAAAATTTAAATATAAATATTTTATTTTAATTAAATTTGATATAAAAAATTATATAAATTTAATTAAATATATTATTTTAATGAAAAGATATAAATTAAAAAATTCATATATATATATATACATATTCAGCAGATAGCCAATGGAGTGAAAGGATCTTAAAGTCCACCAGGCTTTAAGTTTTTCTCTTATTTTTTATTTTTTTATGCTAATTATATAATAAGAAGTAATTTTTTTTTTATTTTTTATCGTACTTTCACTTTTACTTGCATGTTATACGATTTAAAATTAAAATTTTTTACTTTCAACAAAAAAATATTACTACCACGTTATTTAGATCATTAATAAAAGGTTAAACTCTCATTTTGGTCTCTCAACTATTGTACGGACCCTTAATTTAGTCTTTCAACTCAAAAAATCTCTGATTTAGTCCTTACTATTTACCATTTTAATCCCAACTTGATCCTTCCGTTAAAATTCCACCTACGTGTCCCCTTACTTGACAGAGAGAAACATGACACAATAAAATTTTTTTGACACATAGGATCAACAGCCTGGCAAAAACAATGATATGGCAAAAATAATTAAAAAATTCCTTTTTCTTTTTTTTCTTTCTTCCTTTGTTTTTCCTTTTTCCCTTTCTTTTTCCTCTTCCTTTCCTTTCACTTTCTGCAAACCCTAAAACCTTCTAAACCCAACATGCCTGGGTTTGATTGAACCCAGCACAAACTAGATTCGATTGAACCCAGCACACACTAGATTCGATTGAACCCAACACACTTGGGTTTGGAAAGAACCCAGATCTGGGTTGCACTTTCCGTTTTAAATTCAAATTAAAGTAAAAAAAAATCAAAGAAATACCCAAATTTATTTGATTCCAAAATTTAATGCTTTCCAATTCTGCAAAATCAAATAAGTACCTAGAATAAATACCTAGATTTGCAATTCCAATTCTTATCATTCAAATTTTAATGCTTTCATACCTAAGGTTGCAGCAATCAAGATTTGAAAAATAAAACCTAAATACAAATGTGGATGTAGAAGGAACTTAGATTTGGATTACCTCTTAGATTTGGATTTCCTCGCACCCAAAATCGACCTTCTCCTTCACATGATATTCACATAACAAAGGGAACCCAGCAAGTAGTTTAAACCCCCATTAAATGCCCTCTCAAACCTTCTAAAAAACCCAGAAAAATCAAGGTATCTTCAATCAAACCCAACAACAGTTCTTCAATCGAATCTAGCAGTCTTCAATCAAACCTAGCAAGGGTACATCAATCAAACCCAACATTCTTTAATCAAACCCATCAAGGGTTCTTCAATCGAACCTAACAGTGCCTGTTGGGTTCCATCAATGAACCTAGCAAGCACTCTTGGGTTCGATCGATGAACCTAGCATAAACCCAGTGGCACATGCTAGGTTCATAGATCGAACCCAAGAGTTTGATGAACCCAGCAGCGCCATTGGGTTCATTGATCGAACCCAGTGACGTTGCTGGGTTCTTGCTCCTAGGTTCAATCGATGAACCCAGTGGCATATGCTGGGTTCATAGATCGAACCCAAGAGTTTGATGAACCCAACGACGCCATTGGGTTCATCGATCGAACCCAGGAGCACCTGCTGGGTTCATTGATCGAACCCAGCGACGTTGCTGGGTTCTTACTAGGTTCAATCGATGAAACCAAACAAGTGCTCCTGGGTTCAATCGATGAACCCAACAGGCACCGTTGGGTTCATTGATCGAACCCAACAAGTATCGTGCTGCTAGGTTTTTACAGGGTTCATCGATCGAACCCAGTAGGCATCAATCAAACCTAAAGCCCCTAAGGCCAACAAACTTGGGGAAAGAAGATGAATGCTAGAGATGAAAATGAAGGGGTAACGAAAAGAAAATGGAAAGAAAGTGATGAGTGGTTGAAGACGAAGGTAAAAAAGTAATTTTAGTTTTACAATTAATTTTAGATATTTAAATTTTTATTGAAAATTATGTGTAAGTTTTATATGCCATGCTGTCAATCCTACATGTCAAAATATTTTTACATGTCATCATTTTTCGTCAACTAACGGAACACGTAGGTGGAATTTTAACAGAGAGACCAAGTTAGGGTTAAAATGGTAAACAATAGGGACTAAGTCAGAAATGTTTTGAATTAAGGGATGGAGGGTCGTACAATAATTGAGGGACCAAAATGGAGATTTAACCTTAATAAAATTTAAACTTTTGATTATGTAAAATTAAGAGCGAGAAAGAAAAAGCATGGTTTTGTGGGCCCAATAATGTGAGAGATTGAATGAAGGAGAGAGAAAGAGTGGGGCCTACACACCGCCCATGCGCACGCTGTCTTACCAAAACTAAACCCATCATCGATCCGATACCTCTTGACCTAACCCTAACCCAACAACACTATATCCCAAATCACACTGACCCAAAACTCCATTACCCTCTTCCCCCCCTTTCTTCTTCATTTCTTCCCAAACCCTTAACCATAAATTCATCTTCATATTTAGCACAAACACATATATCACCTTAAAATTCTTTCTTTCTCTAATTGATTTAGCCCTTCCATCTTATGATTCTCTTTCCGATACTAAAAACCCTTGTTTTCTTTTTTGTGCCCTTTGTAGTGGTAGATATTAGCATCTGATGATCCATCAAAGGAAGATGGAAGCATCGAGAAGAAAGTAGGTTAGCTGGTTCTTGTGTGTATGAGTTGAAATATATATTATCAATTAGGAATTAAGAAGATCGAGAAGGAATAAAAATGGATCCGGTGACAGCTCATGGTCGCCCTCTTCCACCTCCTTTTCTCACCAGAGATCTTCACCTGAATCCACACCACCATCAGTTTCAGCACCACCAACAGCAAAACTCTGAAGGTGAACAGAACCCTGGTCAGAAACGAGATCGAGATGAAGCCACCACCACAACTGCGGCCACCTCTGATACTGATGGAAAAGAACTGGCTATAGCTTCGGGAGAAGGAGAAATGACGAGACGGCCCCGAGGCCGACCAGCAGGCTCCAAGAACAAGCCCAAGCCACCTATCATCATCACACGGGACAGCGCCAATGCCCTCCGATCCCATGTGATAGAAATAGCCAACGGCTGTGATATCATGGAGAGTGTATCCACTTTTGCACGGCGGAGACAGAGAGGGGTTTGTATCTTGAGCGGGACTGGAACGGTGACAAACGTAACTTTAAGACAACCGGCAGCACCTGGTGCAGTCGTGACCTTACATGGAAGATTCGAAATTCTATCGCTGTCTGGGTCATTCTTGCCTCCCCCGGTACCACCGGCTGCATCCTCATTGACCATATATCTAGCCGGGGGTCAAGGTCAAGTAGTTGGTGGAGGCGTGGTTGGGCCGCTTCTAGCGTGTGGTCCGGTGGTGATTATGGCAGCTTCTTTTGGTAATGCGGCTTATGAGAGGCTCCCGTTGGAGGAAGAGGAGGAGGAGCAAACCGCAGCCCAAATGGAAGGAAGTGGACCGCTAGGATCCCCAGGTATCCCCGGCCAACAGCAGCAACAACAACTAATGCAAGATCCCAATGCATCTTTCGCTCAAGGATTACCACCTAATCTTCTAAACTCAGTGCAGTTACCCACAGAGGCCTATTGGGGCACAGCTCGCCCTCCTTTTTAACAGAATTGTATTTCTTCTCCCTTATCTTTCCTCTTGTTGTTTTCAACTTTTTTAACTTCTTCCACCCCCTATTTCATTCTTCTTCTTTTATATAAGATAGTCATGAGATCAATTAATGTTTCATCTTGCTTTTAAGCGAAGAAGGATGTACAAATTCCATGGATTTCTTTTTTATTTATTTATTTTATTTATAAACATAGTCTCCTTCTTCTTAATGAACTGCGTCCTTTTTACCTCTTTTATTGCAAAGAAATTGGTGATTAAGTACTCCATATGATAGTACTACTAAATTAAAGCATACCATAAATCCAAAAAAAAAGGGCTCTACACAATAAATTAACACAATCATTCATTTATTTTTTTCATTCATACAAATATGAAATCTATTCTTAATTAATTCACAAAATATACATATATTAATTCATGATTTCATGAACAAATTTGGTTCTTTTTATATATAAATATGTTTTTTAATTTTCTCCTCCAAATTCATCAATACATAGTATATGATTGTGATATGTGAGGATGAATAAATTTTGTAATAAATTTTTTTTTTCAAATTTTATTATAATTAGTAGTAGTATTAGTAGAAGGGAGATTTGGTCGGGGAATCGGAGAGATAGCAAATCATGAGTGGAAGAGCGAAAGCAAAGTTGTGTGGTGCCGGATTTTACTGTCGTTTTGCTTTGCTTCATTCATCGTTTTTCGGACTTTGCTTCGGAGATGAGCATTGGGTTTTGAGTTACACGTGCGCCGCCCTGTCCATAAAAACTCCTTTTCGAGGCCAAAACAAACCATTAGCTTCCATGTAAAGCCAACCAAACACGCCTTTCGCTTCCAGCGATAAAATCTTCCCTGAAGCTGTTATCGCCTGCACAGAGAAGTTGAAGCGTTGGAGAAGGAGAGTGGATCGGAGAACGTCCGAAGAACTGAGGTAACTTTTCTCTGAATTAAATTGCTAATTAAGTTTTTTTTGGTCTTGATTCTGCGATCTGGTGTTTATCCTTCATCGGAACCCTAGCTTGCTTCTCCGATTTTGCGAACTGAGATTTTTCTGTTGAAAAATTGATCGATTCTTTAATTCTGTTTCTCTATTGGTTGATTACTTGATTTCTTGTGTAATCGACATTTTTGTCTCTGAATTTTGTCTGTTGTGTATTTTTCTAAGTAATTTGGTAGAGTTTCGTCGATTCGGCGTTCCAATGTTCGTCGGGAACGCTAGCTTGCTTCTCCGATTCTGCGAACTGAGATTTTTCTTTTGAAAAAAATGGATCGATTCTTTAATTCTGTTTCTCTACTGGTTGATTTCTTGTGTAATCGACATGTTTCTCTCTGAATTTCGTCTGTTGTGTATTTTTCTCAGTAATTTGTAGAGTTTCGTCGGTTCGGCGCTCCAATGTTCGTCGGAAACACTAGCTCGCTCCTCTGTCCAGCAAACTAGAAATTTCACGGTAAATCCTTCATTCGTGTAGATCGTTGTCGTTACAGTTCTTTCATGGAATGGAAGTTGAGTTTTCTGAAATAATTTTTTTATTCCAACCTTTTAATTTTTCTTTGTGTTCTTGATCCGTACAATTGACGTCTTTCAACTTCATGCCTGATTTTGTGCGATCTTTAAACATTTTGATCGATTGAGCTTCTTGATTTCATCTTCGATCTTGTTATTGCTCTGTTTTATCTTTCTTTCCATCCAGATTGCTAAATTCTGTCGCTACCTTTCTACTCCTTGTCTGCGGAAGTATTTTATTATAAATTCCTAATTTTAGATTATATAGGATGGAGACTAAATATTTTTATTCCTCTTGGTGATTTTATTTTGTAAATTTCGTAATGTACAAGGTTTTTTTTGGAATCTGCTAAGATTATATTTGAAGATAAAGTTTCCTTGTATAAACGAAGATAAAGTTAGGAAAATATTATCACAGCATGGTTTAGCGTATGGTATATTATAGAAAATGTGCTTTGAATTGATTAAATTTTTGGTGGGCCATGGTTTAGATGTTAGAAAGTGGCTTGGGACAATGCCATTCTGGTTATTCATGATTACCACATAGTATCTTCATTCTTTGTACTTCACATCAATCATTGCCTGTTATTTTTGCTTTCTTTTGGCTGCTGTATGTCTTCTGAATGAGCAACCATAATAATAACTACTTTATATAACGCAACCCCACAATCACAAGTACTTTTGATGCATAATTGCTAATGACTAATTTATCACAAATATATTTTTTTAATTGTAATACTGTATGCCAGAATTCTGGAATTAACACTTTTATATTAATGTTATGTTTTAAAATTTCTGAGAATTTTTTATTGTTAGGGAAAATTTTTAGTATTGTCACCTGAAGTTTGATTGTCTTCCTATATTCATGTCTTATTTTGGTTTTTCTTTCTTCAAATTGTCACCTTTGGTATTTTTTTTTTTTTTCATTTTCCCTCTTTGGATGATATCAAGCTAATCTTAGTGGCATAGGGTTATCGTTACTTTATGAGTTCTACATAAAAGTAATAAACTGCACCCTACTGTTTTATTAATCTCCCCTCTTAGATCATTTAAGAATTACCATAGCATTTTCTATTCATCAAGCTCTTGCATTTTTATCTTCAAAAGAAAATACTGAGCTGTTGGATTCTAGAATTTGTGTGGCTGTACGATATTGTATTTTTTTCCTTTAAAAAACAAAAAAGAACATTCGAGATCATGTAATATGTGGAAATGTAGTTAAGAGAAAATGTCTCCCGTGCATATGTCTACTGTTTAATGTTAGTTATGGTACAAGGCTACCAAGTTAGAGATTTCATATTCAAATTTTGAGTTGAATGAAAAGTTTGGAAAATAGAGGGTTATTTCATATAAGAATAATTGCATTATCAAATGTCTAGTGTCTAATTCATTTATTTAATTTTTCTTTTTGCTTTTAATTTCTGTACTTTGTTTATGGCATGACGGTGAGAATTATGGAATATGTTCTGGTCTTATCAAAATTTTCCTTTTAAACAAGCAGATAATCTTTTTGATCAAATGGGGTTCTTGCTAAATGTTCATTTGTTCATTTGTTTTTTTATCAACGACCATGGCAAAAGTTTTTTTGTTTGTGACTAGATTGTTTTGCGCTCAAATTTTAAGGTCAAGTGCAACTTAGCACAATCAAATAATTTTTCCATATTTAATCAAGCATCCCTTTTCAATGCCTAATTCATTTACTATGTTCTATACTTTTTTCTTGCTGGATACCATGTTATATACTCAAAAGAGTTTTGTTGATATCTTGAGGAACAAAGTGGTTTTCTTTTTTTGATCTGAATTTAGATTTGGAAAAATGCTGAAGTACATGGTCCCCCAAGTGGGAGGCAACTTCAGAATGATTGTAATGATTCACTCTTTTTTCTGTTTTAGGTATATGTATATAATTAAAGACATGTCCTCTAATTTACGGCTTTCCTTTTTCTTCTCTCCTTCCTGTTTGCATTATTTGCTTTGTTGATGCATCTTTCTTTTTAGCTTTCACACGTATGTCCATTTTAATTGTCACAAAGTCTTGATTTTCAGCTGCACTTGCAGGCAGGTCAGCTGTGTCCTCTTTTCTTTAACCGGATATGGGTAGTGGAACCAGAGCTGATAATAATGGAATCTTTTGTTATTGCTACTATTCACCGTTTTTCTTTTCTAAAATGCCTTTTTCTATCACTTAAAGTTTTTATTTTTAGCTATCAAAATTTTGTTTTTGTTTTTGTTTTTGTTATTTTTTTAATCACTAGCTCAATCGGGTAAAAACTTATTCATGGGCCAATATCAAAAAATCATATTTTCAAAACATGACCAGTAAAACTGTCATACGTACGGCCATCCCAATTCCGAAAACTTTATAGAGTAATGTCGGTTGTCTGCCTGTCAATTGTAATCATACTGGTTTGGGCTCGTTCTGTTAAATTAAGGCCCAATTAATGAACCATGGGTCTTTCGTTATGCAGCTCATTCCAAATTTCTGAGCTAAGTGGACCTACGGTGAGTGATTAATGACTGGATTAAAATTGTTTTATGTTATTGTGAATCGGCCCAATAAAGTTCCAATATCGAATGTGTTCTAAATAACTATCGAATGCAGTCTATGCAGACCCCCTAACGGAAACTGTTACGTAAGGGTCACATTAAGGCCCAATAAGAAATAACGGTCCCAATGAAAAATTTGAGGGTAGGGTCTAACAAAGTCCCAACAAGAAACAGTAAGCTAGTACATTTTTGGACCATTAATATGGGCCCAATATGCAATATTTTTAGCCCAGCCTAGGCTGAGGCCCAATGATAACAGAATTTGGGCCCAGCTCTGGCCTAATAAAAATTGAGTCCAAGATAATAAAATTTTTGGGCCCACTGATCAGGCCCAATCAGGGAAATTTTGGGCCCCAAAAGGGCCTAATAAGACAGAAATGGGCTCTTTCAGACCCAAACCCGAAGCTAGGGGCCCAATGGAGGTCCAGTAAAAAACAATTAGTCGAATACGATTTCTGCACCATTAATACAGGCCCAATAAAAATGTTTAGCCCAACCTAAACTGAGGCCCAATAAGAATCTAAATTGGGCCCAACATAGGCCTAATAAAAAACTCGAGCCCAAGACCAATAAAATTTTGGGCCTCCCCGATTCAAAGCCCACTAGTAAGGCCCAAATATGAAAATTGTTGACACATTTGAGGCCCAATTGGATAGAGATATGGCCCAATCAGGCCCAAAAAGAAACTTGATTCGAATACTCTTTTGGGCCTCTTAGATAGGCCCGATTTGAATATTTTGTTGGCCCAAATGAAATATTTCATGCCAATGAACCAATATAAGCCCAATTAGAAATAAATTTACCTAATCTGGAATTTTTAAGCCCAAAAGAATTTTATGGCCTGAGGCCTAATTTATAAACCATTGGACCCAATATCCAACTTTGCGCGCAAGAGTGTCTAATAGAGACCCGACGCGAAACGTTTCTGGGTCACATTGGGTATTAAGTGGGGCCTACATTTAAGCCTAAGAGCCTCTTTTCAAGACATTTTTGGGAAATGGACCATAAACTATAGACATTATGAGCCACGTTTCAGCGTTAAAACTTACAACATGGACCTAGATCTACTTGAAAATTAATTAAAAGAAATAAAACAAAAAACAAAACTTTAAAATAGAACAAACACAAACTGCCCTTTATCTGCTAATCAGACGAACTTAAGCCTGAAAAGTCTCACGCCTGGGCCGAGTCAAGATGGCCCCCATCAATCAGGATGCAAGGAATACGAGGGAAGTAAATTCTGATTCAAAATTTTCGGAGGACTTTGGGCCAACTCAATGCCTTGTCCCTTGCTGAAGGAACAAGTTCTCCCGCACTTACCTGTACAGTATATGGAGATTAAATTATATGTTTCCAAAATATAAGTCTGTTTAAAGGCATTTAAAATCACAGGGCATAGAAATAAATTAAATTTGTGCAAGAAACAATCTCTAAAAAGTAAATAATTTGCATGTATTAACTTTTTATATTTTTCAAAAAAGAAGTCTGCTTTCTTCTGAGTATACCAAGCAGATATAAAGATTATTCAAATCCTATTATCATAAGGCTATACAATTTACCTTGTGTGTATGCTAGCTAGGGACTCGCATTTTACAAAGTTTGCAATTCCTCGCGCAACTTGTGAAAGAACATCTGGATGTCCACATCTCACCATTCCCAGCAAAGCCCTAATTCCACTTTCAGATCTCAGCCTTAGTTGTAGCTTGTCTAGTAGAAGGGGAAGAGAGAGCCAAGTTAAGTGCTTAATAATGAAACAGAAACTACAAGAAATAATGTTGCTAAATGCATAAAAATACCAGCCCCAGCATATGTTTGTGTACAACTTAGGTAGTCATGTCTCTCGAGTTCTAGTTCATAATTCCACATTGAAAAGTGACAATCCTCGCAACCAATCTATTTTAAAAATAGAGAATCTCACACTAATTCACGATAAGTTCCCTCTTCTTAAGGCCACAAAAAGAAAAGATATAAAACCCTCTTAACGAAAAAGAAGTTAGGACAATAAATGAGATAATGCAATCTACCATTGCCACACAGATTTGCAATAGCACCAGCAACCATGCAGAGTTTGCTGATCATCAGCATCAGAAGCTGTACTAGATAACAAACTGATTCCACCTTGTGCCAGTATGAGTTTTTGATTGGTCTCTGCTTTGCCAAAAAGGTAACAACATCAAAACAAATATAATGAGAACCAAATAGTGGCTAAATGCTAGAGTAATAGCACCAAACTAACACAATCATGCAATTCCCATGCAAAGAAAAGTTCTGACAATTACCATTCATAGCAAGATTGGCAATTGCACCAGCTGCTAGCCTGCTACTCTGAGAATGGTTTCATCATTGGAGTTACTAAGACGCATCAGTAAGGAATCAAGACCACCAGCTTCAACAATCCTTGCCTGGTTCAACTCTGCTCATTAGATAGTTAGAGGGCAAATCCCTTATTGTTAATTTTAAAATAAGTATAAAATTAAGGAAATGAGATCAAAGCTTATGCAAAACCCTTTTAAAAATATAAATCATAAATAAAATTTGACAGAAAAACAAACTATAACTACTTAGAATGCCCAAAGCTAATACTGAACTTTTTGGACAGATTGTTCTTGTTTGTAGAGTGCATGTAGAACCACATCCAACACTCACCTTCAGCTGCTAGGCTGGCCACCACTTTTACTGCATGAATTTGTACATTGACATCATCCAATTCAAGCAGGGACAAGATCTTTTTGCAGTTCAACTGTTAAATTAATTGGTATAAAGAAAAATTAAGAAATTGATGAAATAAAGATAGTTTTAACTGATCTTACATCCGGAAAACATTATCACCTTGTTCAAAGAGAGATGCAACTGGAGTCTTCTGTCTGTCCCCTGAATCTCTGAACTGAGAATGATTGACTTGGGACATTGGTGAACCGAGGCCACCATAACCATTTCCAAACCCACCTCTTCCAAGACGTTGTCTCATCTATAAAGATAAAATATTGACACAGTTAATAAAACATATCTGTGCTTGTTCTTAGGGGTTAAGGACTGCTAAAGCTAAAGGATGGCAGAAGTGCCTTAACATATGTCATCAGACAAAGTCAATGCAAACCTTTTTATTTAATTTTTAAGATCTACAATTTCTATGAGAAAAGCAGTTTTATACCAGCCACCAGATCATTGTGCTAATGTAAACAGTTGAACTCAATATAGTGCTGAATTGAAAAATCTTAAATATCAAATTTAACTCCTATAGATCAGATACCTGATCAGCTTCAAAGGTCAACTGTAATGGCTGGCTACTAAGTATTATTATTTCTTCTTCGAACTTCTTTTTTTGATAAACTTTGTCTTCCAGAACTTTTTGAAGCCTTAGGATTTCTGCATCTCCACTTGCCTAGAACACCAAAATAATCCTCATACACACAGTCAACACCACACTTAGAAGTCACTGGAAGCTCCTAGAATATAAAACAAAAAGTCTAGTCAATTTGATAAAACACATACCCTTGCTTCTGTATATTGCCTTGATTGACTTCTTAGCTTGTTGATCTCATCTCCAGCTTCCTTTTTCATATGAATTTCTTCCTCATGCAGCTTTTTGAGCTCACTATCATCCTCAGAAATGATAACCTCAAGCCCCTGAAATCATGAATAAGGAAAAAAAAATGTGAATATAAAGTAAATACAAGATAATGTCAAACTCTTTGTAGAAAATAATGCCAAAACATTTCAAACCCACCACTACCTCACTACTTGATTAACAAAAGAACTTCTCTGTCTAACAATTTCAGATGACACAGAAAAGAGGATCTTAAAGAAGGGTACCTCTCCAATGCATTTAGCATGGATGCAGCCATTAAAGATATGCTTTTGTTGATTTTCTATCATCTTTTCCTCCAGCTTCTTAACTGATTCCATGTACTCCATCTGGCATTTTAACCTCCCCTTCTAAAAATGGAAACAGAAAAAAATGCATCGAAAATTTCAAGTTTTAATTTTGCAGTTGCAGCCCATACGTGGCAATACATCCTACCACATGGACATTTATCTACAATGAAAGGAAATGAAGTGGCAGCATTTAAGAGAAAAAGGTAAAATAAAATGAAGATCAACTAAATTCGCATGAATAATAACCAACAATAAGGGAAAGTAACTTGAAGATAAAGCTGAAAATACCAACTAAGACAGAATTTAGAACAATGAAATCAGTAAGCAAGCCAAAATAATTACAAACTACAAGCATAATTCAGCAATCGCTGCAGAGAAGGAGTAAAAGACTAGATGGTTCAGTATAAGGACATCATACTAAAATTACATGAAATAACAAATATGACGGACCTCACGTTTCTGTGATGCAAACTCAGTAAGCACCTCATCGAACTTGTATGTGTCTGAGTCTCAATTATTTTTCCGAAGTTTCAATCTCTTTAGCTGTAATTGTGCAAAAACATAGCACTTTTTATGATCATCAAACATAATCCGATCAAAATGGCACATAGTTAATGTTAGTACTAAATAGGAGTGAAAAACCACCTCTGGCTGTAATTCTACGCAATTAGCAAAATCTGCATCCGCTACCAACTCTTCTACATTTCGAGGGTGCAATATTACTGCCACTAGAACTCGTCCTGGCACTGGCCAGAAACAACAAGAACGGATATATTTAGGTCATGAAGTTAAAAGAAGTAAGCAGGATTCAAGTCTTAAATACCAATCTATCATCCTCACGAATCAGTTCGCCTGAGTACGCTACTTCTAGCTTAAGATAACGATTCAACAAGCATTTTAGTCAAGAAAATCCTAATTATTAACCTGAATTGAATCAATATACCAATTACTAATCGCGTAACAAGAAGCTTCGAGATTCATGGCGAAGAAAATTGAAACAAAACCTAAGTGCATTCTCCATTCGCAACATCAGCGTTTACTTCAAAACCTAAGTCCAGACTGCACATCAGTTTTTCGTTACTATAACCAAAGAGATAGCGGCGCAACTAACCTCCGTTGTCTCCGGCAGCGGCGGTCGTTCCAAATGAAGGTGAGCTCCGCCTCCAGAAGTGCTGCGATGGAGGAAGCCTCGACTTGAACGATGATGATTTGAGATTCGAGGAGTTTCGCAGAGCGCCATTGCGATGAGCACTCGAAGCCATCGTCATCTCTTCCTTTCAGTTCCTCATCTCCAGAAAAAAAAATGCTCCTATTTGCGTTTTACGACTCAGAAACCAAACATGGAGTGTGAAATGGAGGAGGAGTAGCAGTTACAGTGTCTATTTCCGGCGGTAAATTTGGAGGGTCGGCGGATTCGCAGTTCAAAAGAAGGTGATGATGAAGAAAGGGACGCATTGTGTCGGCAACGAGGAATGGCGTGAGAAGAGACAGGCTGTTTCTCTCAGATCCATAAATGGTTAAAATTCCAATTTGGTTCCTTAACTTTCACATTTATACCGAAATTATCCCTCATTTCAATATAAAAAAGTTTGTTATTTTATTATAAAATTATTTTTTTAAATATTAATAATATATAAAATTTTATGACTATATTTTATTACCATGATATATTTTTATTTATAGATTAAATTAATATATAATGAAAATTAAAAGATTAAATTAATATTTATAATCAAAGTATAAAGGTTAAATTGACATTTATTTTTAAATTTTAAAAACTAAATTATTGTTACCTTCAAAGTTTAAAACTATTTTAATATAAAAAATTAAAATTTATGAATAATTTTGATTTTTTTAAATTAAAAAATAATTTTAATATAAATCTAAAAATTAAGAAATGAAATTAATATTTGAGTAGTGCTATAGAAATAATATTTTTATATTATTTTTTTATAAAAATTTTTATGTTTCGTTAAATGAGTAGATACATTCAATATTATAAAATCATATGAATTAAAAAAATTAATCATTTAAATAATAATACGTCAAGTTGTATAAAATAATAAGATGAAAAAGTTATACAAAAATATTTCACTTGATATTTTAACCTCTATAAATCCTTCGGCAGGGCAGACTAAGGAATTTACCAAAATGCTCTTTTCTGCTAAATTTTTGTTTTTAATTTTTCTTTTTTGTTTGTTGCGAACGAAACCGCCTTCACCGTTGTCATGAATAGACACGTGTCTTGTGGTCCTCGATCTATTGTGGATAGTGCACCAGCCCGCAAAATTTACCAGGAAGTATGGTAAATGACTAGCAAACGCTTTGCTTTTGAACTTTTTCAAGTTCTTAGCGTCTTACAAGTACAAAGAAAAACCACAAGGACTAAATCAGCCAAATTTAAGATTTGTACGAAGTTAATAATTTTTCCTTTTGTACTTCAATTGAATAAAGAAACTTCTTATTTTTTTCTTTTGAATTACATAATATTTTTTATAATAAATTATAACTAATTAAAATACAATACTTCAGAATAATTTTGCCAATCCGAAGTGTTCTTTGCAATCAATTTATGGGACATTTAGTCATTTACTAATCCTTTTTTAATTGCTATATTAGATCTATTTAGAAATTTTTTTTTTCAAAGATTTAACTTTAAACCTAACATATAGTCAGTAATCAATTTCTTTAAACAGAAGTAAAAAATTTTAAATTTAAATTATTTAACATATAAATAAAATAAGTTAAAAAATAAAAAAATAATTCATGTATATAACACAATATATATATTTTTTAAATAAAGACAGTACTAATAAGATCAACCTTTCATTAGTTTCTATAAAATATTTGGATTAACAATTTAAATGCAATGACTAATAAATAGTTTATATCTAATAGTTAGTTGCTTAATATTAGGAAGTTTTAATTCATGATCTTGATCCATTAAGTATAATAAAAAATAATATAGTTATATTATTACGTGATATTATAAATTTACAATAATAATATATTATTATATAATTATTTTTTTTCAAAAATTTACATATAATATTTTACACATTTATTAATTTAATGAAATATTATAATTATAAATTTATAATTTTATATAATATTTTAAAATTTTAAATTATATCATTGCCATAAATACAATAAAGATTGAAAAATGACTTTGAAATAATTTTTTTATATTATTTTTTTATACAACTTGACGTGTCATTTAAATGATTGATTTTTTTAATTTATATAAAACTCATAACATTAAATACATTTACTCATTTAATAATATGTAAAAACATATAAAAAATAATATAAATTTTAATAATACGAACTAAATGGATATCCCTAATTAAAATAATTAAAATTATATCTAGCGGAAATGTAGAAGAAATAAATATTCATAAAATAAAATTGCACGCCCTATTTCTCTTCGAACGGCAGCCTAGGCAAAACCCTAAAAAGTAGGGGTGGGATCCGGGTGGGTAACCATGCATCCGGGTGGTGGTTACCCAGAAACCAAAACGTAAAAATAAATTCGATTTGGTTTTAATGGTTTTTAAATTTTACTGTTTCAATTTAATATTAACCAACTAAATTTTGGTTTTATTTCAATTAAATCTTTCATTAATTAAAAATCAAAATGAGTCTCTTAACAATTAAAATTTGAATAAATATAATAAAATATAACATGAAATATAGTTTATTATTCAAAAAAAAAACTGATTAATGTTTATTTGATAGAAATCAAAACTGAATCAATAAAACTAATTTTATTTATAATCAAACCGATTGATTTGTAAAAAATTCGATTCAATTTCGGTTCTCAAAATTGAATTCGGTTAATTCAACCGAAACCGGTTTTTGTTCTCTCCCCCCACCACCCCCCAACTAAAAAGTAAAAACCACAAATTCAGACGCCACCGTCACTCTTCTCTACTCATTCACCTCTCCTACCCGTCACAGCCAGCCACGGCTACCGCCACCAACCTTCCCTTCGAATCAGTTTAAATGGCCCGTGCGTGTTCCGTCCTTGCTCATTGCTCTCGCGGACTAATGATCTCCAGCTCCATTATCACCACTATTTCGACCATTATCATCATCACTACCTATTAAACTATCCACTCTCCCTAGCATTTCTTTGTTGATTTCGAATCCATTTAGCTTCTAAAGATATATAATTTTGGTTAAAAAGAGTTTCAATCTTTATCCAAGCCAAGGGTTCTACTTAGCTATCCCTGCTTCCTGGAATGGCTACCCTGCAGAGCTACAATGTGTGCTTGAGAGAATCTGCTCTCCAATCTTCGCGTCCCAATTGCGGTGATTACCAGAAAAGGTTTGGTCTTTTCTTTCCATTAGATGCTATTGTTTATATGAATTGTAATTATATTAATGAAATGCCATGTGAAATTAGTAGTTTTGTTTTCTGTGAGAACTGGATCTGTTAAGGAGTTCATCCCCTTTTCTTGATTGGGCCTGCACTTGTTTGTTTTCTATTTTGGGAACTTATGTTGCAAAACACATCTTTTTTTTGGTATAACATGTTGCAAAACACATCTTTTTTTTGGTATAACATGTTGCAAGAAATCGTCAAATGGTAGTATATTCCAGTTTTCTGCTCATCATTTTATTTTTGCGAATCAGGAGGAATGCAAAATTGCGATCCCCACAAGCAGCGGTGATACCCAATTTCCATCTGCCAATGCGCAGTTTTGAAGTCAAAAACAGGTACTTTTATCTGTGTCTGACTTTCTGCTTAGAATTTGGTTGTTTTATGCAATGTGATTTAATGATTGTCTATAAAGTTTGGTTCTTGATGGTGTGTCTCCTAGTTTATTGTCAGTTTGCCTCCTTATTGAAGGATATTAGAATGCGTATGAGAACATTGTGCTGGTTCTTTTTCCTTTGGTCGTCGTCCACTCAAACAGTTATTCATTTAGTTAGTGTGTTGTTGTACCCTTGTGAAGATTCTTTGATATGTTTAAACATCAATAACCTCATTAATTTGACTGTGAATTTTATGTTCAAAGTTCATAAACAAATAACACACTCGACATTCAGAATGCCACAATAGATATATTGTATGATTGGTCCCTAGTGTGGACCATGAAGAAGTGAGAACTGTATCTTGTTGACTATCATTTTCTATCTAACAATTGTTTTTGTTGATAATTTTCCATGTTCTAACAATACTAACAGAACATCAGTAGAAGATATAAAGTCTCTTAGACTGATAACAGCCATCAAAACCCCATATCTACCCGATGGAAGATTTGATCTTGAGGCCTATGATAACCTGGTGAATATGCAAATTGAAAATGGTGCAGAAGGAGTGATTGTTGGTGGCACAACTGGTGAAGGCCAATTAATGAGTTGGGATGAACACATAATGCTTATTGGTCACACGGTCAATTGTTTTGGTGGATCTGTTAAGGTAATTGGGAACACAGGGAGCAACTCCACTAGGGAAGCAATTCATGCCACTGAACAAGGTTTTGCCGTTGGAATGCATGCAGCGCTTCACATCAATCCTTACTATGGCAAAACCTCTCTAGAGGGTTTAGTTTCTCACTTTAACAGTGTGCTGCCAATGGGTCCTGCCATCATATACAATGTCCCATCACGAACTGGCCAAGATATTCCTCCGCATGTGATCTATGCCGTGGCACAGAGTTCAAACTTGGCTGGGATTAAAGAGTGTGTTGGAAATAACCGGATCCAAGAATATACAAATAATAGACTTGTGGTATGGAGTGGGAATGATGAACAATGTCACGATGCTAGGTGGTTCCATGGTGCAACTGGGGTTATTTCTGTTGCTAGCAACCTCATTCCAGGATTGATGCGAGAACTTATCTTTGGAGGAATGAACCCTTTACTGAATTCAAAAGTCATGCCTCTAATTGAGTGGCTCTTTTACGAGCCAAATCCCATTGGCTTAAACACAGCTCTTGCACAATTGGGGGTTGTCAGACCAGTTTTCAGGTTACCTTATGTGCCTCTTCCTCTAGCCAAGAGGGTTGAATTTGTTAACCTGGTCAAGGAGATTGGCCGGGAGAATTTTGTGGGAAAGAAAGATGTTCAGGTTCTTGATGATGATGATTTTATCTTGGTGGGGCGGTATTAGTGTTCTATCCTAAGGAATAATTTGTTTCATAATTTCTGGTACGAGAATTACTTTCCTTTATTTACTGTAAGAGAACCCTTTTTTATTCTTTTTTTTTAAAATTTATTTCTACTTTGAGTTGCAAAATGAAATACGGTATTCTCTTATTCTTTTACCCATCCCACTTGCATGCAAAAATATTGAATCTAGAATCTCTTGCTCTATGTGAAAGAGAAATTATTACTCTGTCACTTAGGTGGTTGGCACTTTAATAACCTCTTTGGTTGCTCAAATCATGCCTGTCCTGGTAAGTTAGTTGCCATCAATAAATAATATGGTGGATGTTTGTTTGGATATTTCTCCGTACCTTTGTGTCTTCTTTTATGAGCAGGTTTAAACATTCTGGAAAGAGTCACTCTTGCGCTTTTCATTGTATGGCAGCATTCATGTTACAAATTATTCCAAGTGAATGTCTCCTCTTTTTTCGCTGATAAAAAAAAAAAAAAAAAGTTACCTCCTCCTTTTTCTGAACCCTGAAAGTCTCCCGAAATCTATGTTTAGTTTAGTTTGCATCATGCATGTACAATGAAAAATGCTTGCATCCATGTTTAATCCACCATTATATTATGAAGACATGTCATGTTCTCAATAATAAACAATTAAATATGGAGATGAGGAGATGTAATTTCTAATTAACCAAGATTACAACTCTAAACGTCATATAAAATACATGAACTAAATGAAAGTAGAACCAATTCCCATCTCAAATTTATAGAGAATAAACTAGATTTAAGCGCCGCAAAAGAGAAGAAATGAAGCTGAAGAGACTTCATGACAACTAAGAAACTAACTGAAGTTCTCCTTCTACATGGTGTGAGGAAGTATTTCTAGTGGTCTCTAGTGCTACTCGAGTACTGGTTATTTAGGCTATTTTAAAAAGTGGTCTGCGGGTTATGGAGCTTCTTCTGTAGCTGAGCCAACAGGGTTTGGTTCTCTTGGTGAAGAAGAAGAGCTTTCCTCCTCAGCTCCTCGTTCTCTTCTATGATGCTCTGATTCTTCACGTACAGTTTCAAGTTCTTGATTTCCATCTTCTCTATTCCATCCTTCACCATCGTCTTCTTCGCCCCTGCTCCCCTCCTTGTCCTCCACCTGTTGCATTACACACCATTTATATATTCAAAAAGATAAGGGAGGAAAGAACAGAGAGAATGGATATTCCACGAAAACAAAAACCAAACCTGTTCAGCCGGCGAACGCGAACATTGTGCCGCTTGGATGGACGTCTACGCCAAAAAGAATAGAAAGATTCACTTCTTGGAATCGGGGTTGAAGAATTCATGCACATACTTTCTGTTTCCTCTTAAGCTTAAATTCCAGCAAGAAAGAAAGGATTGAAAGGATTCTCTCTGGCCGTGTCTCTGAAGGAAAAACCAAGGCAAATATGTATTATGAGGGGATCCTAAGTTCCATATGAAGAGAAAAGATGCATTATATAGCAAAGATATTATGTTTGTATATGCAAATGTAAAAAATAAAATAAAATATTAAGAGGGGGGAGAGAGGCTTTTGGACGTAATGATGGCATGAGGACTCATGATGACAAAAGGCCAGCAACGGATGAAGATAAATGCAGAGAAAGAGAGAAGAAGATGCGAAAAAAGGGACTTCTCTTCTTTTCTCTGCCCTTTTGATTGCTTTCTCAGAACTAAGTGAGAGGGGTAACGGGTTGGGGCACATAGAAAACGACTATTCCCTCAACACCTAACATCTTCAATACACATTTAAAAAAAAAAATTTATGAGAACTTTCCCCCTTGAGTTTCATTTACACATTAAATTCAAGTCCTCCCCATGTTTCCAAAAAAAAGAGCCTAAATTGGACCATTTTCATGTGCTTTGATCAAACTAATCATCAATATATTTGTTTGGGTGTGGTATCATTGCAGTAGACATTACTCTCGGTTAATTTTCAAACTTGGCAAGCTGTGTTTCATTTTATCCAGTGTTTATATTATAATAACCCCCTTGAAAAGTTAAACAAAGCATTGAGTATTGTTTCCAGGGATCATCCCACTACCGGAATAAACTATAAACCCTTCGTGTAAGAAAAGGCAGATTTCTTTGACAAAACTTAGCCACTAATAAGTCAAAGTAGAAGGGCTAGGCACTTCTACGCATAATTGACGAACCCAGAGTGTTCAATGAATCTCACAAGTAAATGTTGCTAGCGTAAATCTTTCTAAAAACATAATGATAGATTTCGGTTTGAATTCCACCATGGAAAAAAAATTTAGTTAGGAGCATACGTTACCTAGAGAATTAGATATATGATATGGTAAAAATTACTATAAAAGTTAGGTGTTTTGCATAAGAATTTTTAAAAAATTAATATATTTGACAATTAAAATATCAAAAATAATAATAATAAAATTTAAATATTATCAGTAAATTAATAGGTAATGAAATATTTATTAATAATATTTAAATAATTTTATAAATAATATTAATATTTTAAATATCAACCCATCATAATTTTTACGAAATCTCTTTATAGTATTAAAAAAGTATTGCTTTTGAAAAACAGATACAAAAAGGAAAACCTAATTGTTCTTTTCTTTGCCTTTTTGAAGAAAATGTTTACGTCTTGGACTGGTTAAAGTTCAGATTGAATCTGAAACTTCCACTAGCTCATCTCCATAATTAATTATGCTTAATCATTTGCATTAACATGAAACCATCCACAAACACCAAATATTTTACTACAGTAATGCCGTACTTTAGGCCATTTTATCTTAGGTGTCAGCAATTTGGGATAATATAAGCTTATTCTAATCAAAATTCGATGGAAAGGATCAGCATTGGAATGTCAGTGTCTGCTCCAATTGAGATTTTTGTTAAGAAAGACAAGCCAGTTGGGTAGGGGGGTGTCACGTGAAAACCACGTGGGGACCTTTGAATGTGGGGTCGTGAGAAAGAGACCAAAAAGGGGGGGGAATGAGTGGGGTGTTGAGGGCGTAGTGAATGTGGTTAGGTTCTTCTTTTGTCTCTTTTCTTAGTGTAATTGAGTACTAGAACCATGCTCATTTATTTAGACAATGAAACCCCATTTTGGCCTCTTCTTCTTCTTCATCTTCATCATCATCATCATCGTCTCCTCATATTCACAAGATGGTATCATGAGGAGATACGGGTGGACGTCTATTTGGTCTAAAACTCAGTCACTTCACATGGTCCCCTCTCACTATGTCGCATTTTGGAAACTTGGGTTAGACAACCCACAATTGAATTCTTGAAGAAATACTATCCAAGAATATCAATAGAGAATATAGAAATAATTATTCTCACTTGGGTCATGTTTAGTTGGATTGACTGTTAGTTTAGAGGGAATAACTAGGAGTTACAAGTTGTTGTTAGCTCTTATCTCCCAATTTTATTTTATTGTAAGCAATTTGATGTGATAAGAGAACGAGCAATTAATCCTTTCTTATGATATATAATAATATTAAAATTTAGTTTATTTTTATAATTTAATGAAAATAATATAGTTACAATGCTACATGACATTTTAATGTTATAATTATAATATATTATTATACAATTGACTTTTCATTTAAAAGTTTACTTATAATTTTTTATAATTTAATGAAAATAATATAGTTACAATGCTACATGACATTTTAATGTTATAATTATAATATATTATTATACAATTGACTTTTCATTTAAAAGTTTACTTATAATTTTTTATAATTTAATGAAAATAATATAGTTACAATGCTACATGACATTTTAATGTTATAATTATAATATATTATTATACAATTGACTTTTCATTTAAAAGTTTACTTATAATATTATATGTATTTATTTATTTAATAATATATCAAAATTATAAACATACAATCATATTCTCTTTATTATTAAATAACTGTTATTTTTTTGACCTTTTTTTCTTAAATTGAGGGTTTGTGGACAACAGTTGTATTTATCTATAATCTCTTTAAAAAAATAAAAAAATAAATTGTAATTGGATGATTAATTAAAGTAAATAAATAATGAAATGATTAAAAAAAAAATTTGTCTACTTTAAAAAATTAAAAAAATAACTATTAATTTGAGATAAATTTAAAATTAAAAAATAACAATTATTTTGAGACATATAAAGTACATGACATTAAAACTATATCATTGACATAATTTAACTAAATAATAGACATTCCTCCAACCAAAAGAAACGATTAAGAAAGAAAACATTTAAGTATCCTTTACAACGCTTTTGAAATGCAACATGCATCTACAAGATACGCGAAGGGGATGTAGGCTGGTAATCCTCCTCAGTCCTCATGATGCTGTTTTGAAAATAAATGGTTGGGCAATATTTATGAGGACTAAGACCACTAGCCTTCAGTCATTTTCTGGTATTACCATATACCATCAACCAAGTACTCATTCCAATTTCCATCATGTGGGATAGGTTGAAGTAGTCAACAATGATATAAAAACTCCCTAATCCTATACGCATTCCAAGCTTATATTCTTGCCCTTTGTTTGGATTTTCTTCTCCTAGTAGGAATTTACAACTTAGGGTTATAGTCTATGTTGTAATTCTGAGAATATCCAAGCAAAAGTTAGAAACCATATGGTGAGAGATTCACGTGCATGATCCACAATTTTTTTTAAAAAAATTTATAATGTACCATGTATGAAATTTTTTTTATTTTAAATTTATTTTATTCACATATTATGTAATTTAAATTTAAAATTTTTTACTATTTTATATAGATTGCTCCCCATGGACGATGTGCATTTGATAATTATGAATTATGACTCTATGGACGGTGTGTGTCAATCTTACCGTCAACGTGGTCCAGATCACCATCGCCTCCAGATTCAAATTAGAAATCTATCGACTTCCCTGACTCTTACTTCTCTTATTAGAAGCAGAAAGACCTTAACAATGGAATATGGCTGGCTCCCTTTGTTATTTCTTCTATTACAATCATGACACCTAAAAACCTGCAATTATAGGATAGCACATATGAATTTGCCCATTTGTTTTTGTACTACCCTTTGCTATTTTTTCAAAGGGAAGGTTGAGTAGTACTCAATACCCATTTGAAGAGAATTTCCACAAGAAATTGAACGCAAGAATTGCCAATGCCCACGCACCAATCGTCTCTCCTTACCATTCACTGCCTCCTTTTTTTTTTTTTAGTCTCAAGGGAAGATAATTCAGTGCGTTTGGGTTGATCAATATTGGAGCACCATAGAGCAATCAAATGTAGCCAAGTTTGTCATATGTGATTCCTGAGGATAGAACAGCCATATGTACATTAACATTTTATGTTGAATACATAAGCTTCTGGAAACTGTAAACAAAAAAAGAAAAAAGAAAAAAGAAAAAAAAAAGGGTACTGAAAAACAAAAACCCAAAGAATTGGAGAAGAAACATGCTTCTAATCTACATTATGAACAGCTTGGCGATAAAAGCAAATAGGATCGGTAATATCAACACATGCTTGTTAATGCTACCCAACAGAGTCTTCTTCAGTAGCTTCCTCATCTTCATCCATTGGAGCATCGTTCTGTTGAACATCATCAGCTTCTTCACTAGCCTCTGTTTCTGCATCTGAAATTGATCCATTTAGGCTTTTTACAACATTATCATCATCACTGTCAACACAATCTTCAGTATCTGAGTCAGATGAGGAGCCCTGTTTTTCCCTCTGTTGATCAAAATCCTGTGTGGCACCAACAAACTGCTCTTTTAGATCAGGAGCAACAATTCCGATCATCTCACTTAATGCTCGACGCTCATGATTCCGTTTGGCAGTGACAGCCTCAGAAGATGGTGTAGTTTGACTTTCGGCAACCTGACCGCTGGAGTCTCGCACTGTCATAGCATGTTCATTATTTTCCCCACTTTTAGGAGATCCGTCATCTCTATTGACAGAAGGAGCAGTGCTGAAAGCCCAACTCCCAACAACTTCAGAAGCTAAAAGGTCTGCTGTCCTGATTGTGCCTCCTGCTTCTGTGTCCTCCACGGATTTTTGATTCTCCATGGGACTGTTTGACTCGGAATGATGTGAAGTTTCTGGACAAATTTGAACCGGCTCATCAGTTTCATGCACATTCGTTTCATCATCCAACTGCATTGTGTCCCCATCTAAAGTTCCACATTTGTTCAAATCAATATTCCGTTCACCCTCCACTCCTAGGCTTTCAGTTTCAAGTACATGTTCAGTTCCAATGATATCTCCTTCAAGAACAAGAGTTGTGCCAGCACCATCTATGTCAGAACCGAACCCACCTCTAACCAGATGGTCACCACTTGTAAATTCTGCCTCTTGGGTATTTTCACCTTCTTCCTGACTTCTTATACCACATTCATGCTTCTCAGTAACACTGGCCTCATCACTAGAAATATAAAATCCCTGAGCGGTAGTGGAGCCAGCCTTCTTGGCACATTTTCCTTGGCATACTGTTGTTTCCTTTTCTCCTACTAGAGTTCCATTAACATTCCCACTAGGTGCATTAAGGTCAATATCAACAGATGTATTCTCATAATTTTCCTCATCTTCCAATGTTCTTTGCATTGCCTTGAGTTGTTCCTGCTGCTTTGCAAACAGTATAGAGATTTCCTCAGTTGTGGAGTAAAATGCCCTTAGCTGTGTTTCTCTGTAGATCAACTACATGGGTCATCATGTGGCAGTGTATCAAATCATGCATATTATTCAGAAGTAAAGAATTGGAAACCTTGCAAGCATTCATGAATGAATATTTCAACAGAAGCTTGATTAGAAAAATGCTTACGAAGCATAATATCGACAACATCAAACTTTAAACATGATCAGCACAATTCACACTCCAACATGTAATATAACACCAAAGATTGATTAACAACCAATGTTAATCAGGTCTTACCGAAGCATAATTCTTTCCCTGGCACCTTTCAGCCTCCTCCTCTCATACTCAAGGTCCCGCATTGTAGCACTTATTTCAAGTTCAAGAGAAGAAACTTTAGCCCATGCTTCTTCTCGGGCTGCCTGCTACCAACAGCATAAAAGAATTCAGCTTAAAAATAGATAACTTCAGCAAGATACCAACATAAATTTTATATCGCCCAATGATTTGCACATGCATTTGTAGCATGTTGATCAACTATTTTTTATAACATTTTATCTGGATTCTGCATCCACAGCCTGCAAATATGCTGCCAATATGCAGCTATTGGATTGGAAATCACAAGAAAAAAATTAGTAATTAGTTGAGTCTCAGTGAGGAGCTTATATGAGACAGCAAACCCACATCAAAGCATTATACATCATTGGCATGGTAAAAAAAGTCGAAGCATTTCCTTGTATACCTTTTCACTCTCTAGCTCTTTCCTCAATCCTTTCATTTCATGTTCAAGTTCTTCGACTCTCTGCCCAAAAATGCAAGATTGAACAAGTCAGATTCAGCAATAACTTGCACATGATTTGCATTTAAGCAGGAACTAAAAACGTTTATATTACTTTTCCTGCATTTGCAGAGGCCTGTTTCTCCTCACAAACTTGTGTTTCTAATTGGCGAACTTTATTCTCAGAATTGACCAATTTTTGTCTGGTTTCTTCCTGCAGCAGAAAATGAAATTGACATAAACAAGTTAATGATATTGATGAAGGCAATTGCATTTTCAAACATACTAAGTTATAATGCTGATGTTACCAGTTTGGACACTAAAGTTTCCACTTGTGAAGAGCTCATTCTCATTGATTCCTACAAATACAATAGCATAACATGCCATCTCTCAAATTATTTAAGATATATTACCCATGAACAAAATTGATGCCACTCTAAGGGTCAAAATCTTTCTTACCTCAAGCTTACTAATTACTTCCTGCTGCTCTCTTTCTCGTTTTATAGCCACATCTGAATGTCGTTTCAGCTCCTCTTGAGCCTCTAGCTGAGCTCTCTGCAATGCTGTTTTTAGATCAGCTGCAGCTTTTTCTCGCTCTTCTCTTCTCTGATCTCGCTCTTCATCTAACTGAGCCTTGAGTTTAGCTATCGATGCCTTCTGGCTGAAATATCAAGAAATAATGTAATTGCCATCTTTTAGATATTCTGAGATTGTCCTCTCTACTTCCACAGAAAACTTTTAAAAATTGAAAGGTAATTGGAAAACGGTTCCTTACTTTTTCATTATTTCATTGGCTTCAGCACATGACTGTGCTGATGCACTAAGCCTTTCATTAAGGTCTTCTGTAGCATGCTTTTGTTCAGCCAATGTTCTACTGATCTCCACCACCTCCTTTTGTTTAACATCTAATAGATTCTGCAGCTCATTGAGTTTATCAAGGAATGACTTTGTAACTGATTCTCTTACCTCTTTGATTTCCTGAAGCATCAGACAGCATTTTTTGTTGAGAGACAAAGACCAGAAAGCAGTAGAAGTTAACCAATCAAACACAAAAACAACTCAAGGACAATGCAAGTAGTGACATAAAAATCGTATAGAGGTTACAAAAATATCTTAAATAATGATGAACATTATTCTATTGCCCTCTGCAACCAAGGTCATCAATATTTATAGTTAGTTCATCAGAAGAGCATACATTTTCACAACGCTCAACAGTAGCACGATTTTCATTGCGCAATGTATCAATGGTAAGGACTTGGCTTTCCAATTGCTTCCTCAATTCCTGCAGGCAGCAAATGTTTGTATCATGGAACCATACCCAATATAACAAGCAATAGAGCCATGAATTTCAATGGTACCCTGTTTGACCGCTGAAGGCTCCGAAAATCATCAAGGGATATAGGACCCTCTGGAGCACCAATTCCAATACCTTTCAGTCTCTTGCTCTCAGAAGCAAATTCATCTGCAGAGAGAGGATATAATGTGTCACTTGAAGTTTCTAAGGGAAGCATATTTAGGAAAAATTTTCACCATCAGTACATATTTCATCAACAAAAAAGAGAAGCAGATAAATTGGGAGAATTAAATATCTGAGATTTTGACTGTTAGTAAGAATATTAAGATGGAGACTTATCACGTACTGACCATTAAGTTAAAACACACGAAACCATATTCATGTGAGCTACACATGACTAGACCACTTGGGATGTAGCAGTAACCAAATTTATGTAATGAAACAAGAAGAATTTGTGGTACCTGCTTTTCTTTTTCCAGCTGCACCCTCTGCTGAGGGATTGGATCTTTGAACTTCTCGATATACAAATGCAAATGCAACTTCTGCAACCATGGAGTTAATATATCATGAGGTGTCACTTTCACCATCATTTATAACCTATAAAATGTTGTAGGAGAGAGGAAGAAGATGGTTACTTGTAAACCTTAAAAAAATAAAACAATGAAAATTTTCATAATCCCACTACTTCTACTCTGTCTCATACATAAATTGTTCTTCTTGATCCCATAATTTACTTATTTCACTTAAAATAAATAGATGAGGGAGCATAGAGGCATTTACCATGCTGAGGAGGAGCAGAAAATGATATAATATCCCCATGTTGAATTTTCATTTCAGGGCTATTCTTCTTCAACTTCTCCCAATTAAGATATGTCCCATTCGTGCTGCAAAAGCCAAAAAGCCCATCAGAGTTTATTGAGATTCAATAACAAAAAGACGTTAATCAGTGAAACTAACCTAGTATCCTTTAAGAAGACAGGGAAATAACAGTTAGATGGATGCTCCATATTTTCACTTGCAGCTCTCTTTCTATAAATTCTGCAATGATATGCGCTGATTGTAGTTGATTCAATCTGAAAGCGCGCATCCTCTACGTTTCGGCCAAAGCAATGCTCATCCGCAGTCAAAAGAATGTTCATACCCTGGTAAATGATTGTTTCATCAGCTTTAACTTACACCCCATAACATAAATAGTTCACAAGAAGCACCAAAATATTGCGTTTAAGTAATGAGGACACAACAACAAATCATGTGAATCAAAGCTCCTAATCAAAATATTAACCCAATTATACTTAAAATGTAAGAAATTAACCGAATCTATACTACCCAAGTTTAAAACTTTTAAAAAGAAATAAGTTTTTACAAGTCAAAATTTCAGGAAAATTGCTAAACCGCTATAACCATTAAGAAAAAAATTGACGATTACACTGAAAAAATAAAAATGTCAAAATTGAAAAAACAACATAATTAAATGAAAAAGAAGAGGAGAAAAAGGATGGGGCTTAAGGTTTAAGTGGAAACCTAACCTGATGGCGCTTGCGGGCATTGTTGGAAATGGCCGTAAGGACACCCCAAACGTCGTGATCGTAACTTGGGAGTGGCTGAGATGAGATATTGTCTGCAACTGACCTGATGAAAGCTTTGCCGCCGGTGGGCAGCTTCGCAGGTGGGGATGCGTCGTTCTGCTTAGGCTGGGAAGACGTCGGCTGTGATGCATTGCCTTTTGGGCTGGTTTCAGAGTTTTCTTCTTCCTTGGAAGCCATTGACGAAGAGGTCTGAGTGACTGAAGAAAAATTGGCGGGGATTTTGAACCCTAGCCGCTTTATTTTGTTTACTGCCTTACTGGCGGCAGGCGGGAGGCCGACTGTATCTACTGTCAATCTAGAGAAGCTTGTCTTAGAAGCTTGGGTTTTTAAAAGGTTAAATCTCCAATTTGTTCTCTGAAATATTATAGGGAATCTTTGGTCTTTAAATTAAAAAAATTTTTGGATTAATTTTTAAATTATTGTATGAATTTCTGATTTGATATAACTGTTTAATAATTTAACCCAAGTTGGCTTTTTATAAAAAAAAAAAAATTGATATGTCTCGTTATTAACATAACATGTAATCATTAAGTTATTATTTTTAGTCATTAAGTTATTATTTTTAGTCATTAAGTTATTATTTTTTATCATTAAATAATGAACACGTCAATTGTTTTTTTTCTGTATAAAAAAATAAATTTGATGTAAATTGGTAAACAATAGGTCTAAATCATGGATCTCTACAATAATTTAGGGACCAAATCAATGATTTTTTTAGTTTATGGATCAAATTAGGGTCTATACAATACTTTAAGGACCAAATTAAGGGTTTAACCTTTTTAAAATAATCCAACGTGCCCACGCGATCTGCCACCTGAGCAACACCTCTTTTTTTTTTTTTTTTTTTTTTTTTTTTTCGATTTTATATTTTCGAAAATTGAGAAGGATTACACTTTCACTTAGAAGGTGTTTAGATTAATTATTTTGAAGAGTAGTTGATAACTAGTAATTAATATTTTACAGTATAAAATTAAGATTTAAAATAAAAGTTACAATTACATATTTATGATTTCTTTTTTGATTGTCAGAAAAAAAAAAATCAGGAGGAAGACCAACATAGTACAATATTTTTTTTGATACGTCAAAGGATTGGCTTCTTTTATTTATTTATATATATATATATATATCGAAAAATTAACTATTTGACAACACAAAATTTGAATTTCTAAATTTAATATCAAATCAAAAATTTTAAATTAATAAATACCAACTCAACCAAACACTTGTTGGTGTACCAACTAAACCAAACACTTGTTGGCAGGCCAACATGGCAGACTATCAAAGAAGATGAACATTGATGGAGAACAACAGATAGCATTTATCAGAAAACTGTTGCTGAAGATGTCACTCCGAACCACATTAGGTTTCAGATTCATCAACTTTTGCTGCTATACATAATACTGTGGGTCACAATGCCAAACACCATTTTCTGTGTTTCAAAACTTCCTCATTAGAATTCAATGACTGTAACACATAAATAGATAGAATAACCTGCATCCACCATCTATCCTAAATAAAATCACCTAAATATCTTGACAAACAGGATCCACTGGAATGGAATTCGAAAACATGATGAGGAATGATTAGCCAGCCAATGGATTAGCATGTATGGTCACACGATTGATTCTTATCTCTGCAAGAGGTTTATCACCAGGTCCCGTTTGAGTCTGCATAAAACAGTAACAGTTAATTAGCCAAACAGACAAGATTCTGCAACTTAACATAGAATTTCTGCTGACAAATTTCTACAAACTGATGCTTCAATAATGGCCACATGGGAAAAAGTGCATCACGCGGAAAAATGCGTTATGCAAGTAGTGGCCACACCATGGGCTCACACAACATACCTTCTCCATCAGATCCAGAACTTCAAACCCATGGATCACTTTTCCAAACACAGTGTACAATCCATTGAGATGTGGCTGCTTTGCATAAGTTAAGAAAAATTGGCTTCCATTAGTATTAGGTCCACTATTGGCCATTGATAACATCCCCCTTGCATTGTGCTGTAAAAGAGAAAATTCCATGAAATTAGTATGCCCAGTTCTGTACCCAAATTCTGCCTATCAGAGAAAGTGTCATTTCAAATACAAGGCAAAATTTATGCCATGGTGCCCATAATGTTTATACTTGAGCTTTAAACTAATAAAAGTTTCATAGTTAGAGATGAATGATTGTTCAAAGACACTTGGGCAACCAGACAAAAGCGCATTATACTGTTTTCAGCATTAACTCATGAGGAAAAAAGCCAAGAATGGCTGACTGACTATTTGACAAACCAAGCAAAAACCAACATGATTCAAGTTTTGAAGAGAATTGGTAAAATCTGGTAACACAAATATCTCAAAAAGTGGTAAGAGATTGAGTAATGCACTGATGGTGGACCCAATGGCCAAAGTTAACTTAATCTAAACTTCTAGCAATAGCTTTGAAATACCTTCAGAGACTCTCTTATCTCATCGTTGAACTTCTTGCCCCATATACTGGTACCCCCTTTGCCTGTACCAGTTGGATCTCCACCCTGAATCATGAAACCTTTGATATTTCTGTGAAAAATAGTCCCATCATAATAACCACTAGCACACAGTGCCAAAAAGTTCTGCAACCAAATAAAACATGAGTAGTAATAACAAGTATAAACCTCGAATAGAGAAATACAGGTCCATAAAAGAACATACAAGGAGCAATCAATTAAGAAAAGGCATCAGAAATTAGCTTAAAAAGAAGTAATCACAAATTCTCAATTTTAAAGAGATCAAGCAAAGCATATTCCATAAAAGGTTTATCCAACACGCAGATGAATGTACAGAAAAACTACTAATTAAGCCTTAAAGTTAGATTCTTTCCATGTTACAACACTCTCAAACTTCATTTTCAAAAGACCCAAGACTGGAAATGCTTATGTTGTCATGTGTTGTATTCCTAAGAATTGAAACACTTCCACCGTAATCACATATGAACTTGATAGGTGTCTACAGGAGACTAACTACTAAGAAATAAGCAATACCA
>BPVZ01000002.1:5442551-5481851 GCA_020521535.1 Rubroshorea leprosula | reverse complement strand
GGCTAACCAAGTGGCTTTGTCAGCTTCCAACCAAAGTAGAGTTGACTACAGCAAAAATTGGATAATTGACTCTGGAGTTGCTAGTCGCATGACAAGAGATGAGGAAAAGCTATTGAACTTGTCAGAATACAAAGGAAACAGAGTAGTAGTCACAGCAGATGATACTCGACTTTCTATCAAGCAAATTGGAGATGCAGTGATAACACCATGCACTAGCTCTCAACAAGTAAAGGTGAAAAATGTCCTTCATGTATTCGAGATGAAAAAGAATTTGTTGTCTATGGCACAACTTATAGCTCCCGAAAATTATGTAGTGTTCGGATCGAAGGATGTGAAGGTGTATCAACAATTAAAGATTGAAGGCACACCGATCATGAAAGGAGAAAAGAAGAATTCTGTTTATGTGATGTCTGCTGAAACAACATATGTGGACAGGACCAGCAAGAATGATACTGCTAACTTGTGGCATGCACGTCTTGGGCATGTTAGTTATCTTAGACTGCAAGTGATGATGAATAAATCTATGGTTAAAGGCCTACCCAAGTTGGAAGTGCGCAAAGATGTTGTTTGTGTTGGTTGTCAATATGGGAAAGCACATCAACTTCCATATCAGGATTCCAAGTTCAAAGGCAAGGAACCACTGTAGCTAGTACACTCGGATGTCGTTGGTAAAGTCAAACAATCATCAATTGGTGGAGCACATTACATGGTGACATTTATTGATGACTACTCCAGGTATGTATGGGTGTATTTCATGAAGGAAAAATCAGAAACTTTAGAAATGTTTAAAAGGTTCAAAAAGGAAGTTGAGCAGACAGTTGGCAAGAATATTTAGTGCCTTCGAACGGAAAATGGGGGAGAGTATGCATCAAAGGAATTTTTAAATTATCTACAAGATAATCGTATTCAGTGACAACTAACTTGTCCATATACTCAGCAAAATGGAGTAGTTGAACGGAAGAATAAACACCTTATAGAAACATGTTGAAGCATGTTGCATGCTAAAAATGTGCCACCTAGATTTTGGGCAAAGTGCATGAAAACTACAGCCCATGTGATTAGCAAGCTTCCTCAAGCTACTTTGGGATTTATATCACCTTTTGAGAAGCTGTGGAACATGAAGCCAGTGATGAGTCATTTTCGAGTCTTTGGCTTAGTGTACTATGTGTTTGTTCTAGAAGCTCAAAGGACCAAGTTTGATAAGAAAGGAATCAAATGCATTTTTCTTGGCTATGATGACCAAAGGAAAGGATGGAGGTGCTGTGACCCAAATACTGGACGTTGTTGTGTTTCTAGAAATGTTGTGTTTGATGAAGCATCTTCTTGGTGGTCTCCACAAGAGGTAGTGTTGCCAGATTCCAAGGAGTTGGAAGAAAAAGTACAAGAAAAACTTGGAGAAGATACTTGCAGGCTGTTGGATACTCAAGAAGTTGTAGAGAAGGAAAAGGAGATAACTCCTAAAAGAATAGTGAGTCCATGGCAAACAGGGGTACAAGAGCCCATAACCGAAGAAACAAGACAAGGTGAAGTAGAAGAAGCAGAACAATAGCCTAAGCAGTAGCTAAGACGCTCCACTCGAGAGCGAAAGCCAAATCCCAAGTATGCTAATATTGCTCTTATTGAAGCAAGTCCGGTAACTGAACCGAAAAACTATGAGGAAGCTGCACAGAGTATTGAATGGAGAAAAGAAATGGAAGAGGAGATAAAGGCTTCAAAACAAAATCAAACTTGGCAATTAGTACCCAAGCCAAATGATGTAAAGCCAGTATCTTGCAAATGGGTCTACAAAATTAAGACTCAACCAGACGGGAAGATAGAGAGATAAAAGGCTAGGCTTGTTGCTCGAGGGTTCTCTCAACAGTATGGGATAGACTATGATGAAACTTATAGTCCGATGGCTAAGATTAATACTGTTAGAGTCTTGCTTGCTCTAGCTGCAAGCAAATCATGGAAGCTGTGGCAGATGGATGTGAAGAATGCATTTTTGCATGGAGAAATTTATATGGAGCAACCATGTGGATTTGAAGACAAAAGGCATCTAGAGTATGTTTGCAAATTAAAGAACACACTGTATGGACTCAAGTAGGCACCGAGAGCATGGTACGGAAAAATTGCAGAATTTCTTGTTCAAAGTGGCTATTCAATGACAGTTGCAGACTCAAGCCTATTTGTCAAAACTCAAGGCAACAAAGTAGCAATTGTGCTTGTCTATGTGGATGACTTAATTGTCACCGAAGATGACATTGAAGAAATTCTTCAAACAAAGGAGAACTTGTTAGTACAGTTTCAGATGAAGGAGTTGGGAGAATTAAAGCACTTTCTTGGACTTGAAGTGGATCGGACAAAAGAAGGCATATTCTTGGTCAGCACAAGTATGCATCAGACTTATTAAAGAAGTTTGGGATGCTTAAGTGCAAGCCAATCTCAACTCCAATGGAGATCAATGCCAGACTCTGCTCCTATAAAGGGAAGGACTTAACAAGTGCCACCATGTACCGGCAACTTGTCGAAAGCTTAATCTATCTGACTTTATCACGGCCGGATATATCATTTGCAGTAGGAGTGGTGAGCAGATTTATGCAAAATCCTAAAAAGCCACACTTGGAAGCAATATGCCGGATTCTCAGGTATGTCAAAGGAACACTGGATTATGGCATATTATACAAGAGTGGCACAGAGTGTAAGGTGCTTGGTCATTGTGAAGCTGATTATGTTGGATGTCATGATACAAAGAGATCCATTACTGGTTATGTGTTTAATTTGGGATCTAGAGCGATCTCATGGTGCAGCAAGAGACAACCTACTGTTTCTTTATCAACCATTGAGGTAGACTACAGAGTAGCAGCTGTGGCAACCCAAGAAAGCACCTGGCTTATGCAATTAATGGAAGACTTGAAGCAGCCAAGTGATTATTCAGTAAAATTGTATTGTGATAATCAATAAGCAATTTGGTTAGCAGAAAATCCAGTGTTTCATGCTAGGACAAAACATGTTGAAGTTCATTACCACTTCATTAGAGAAAAGGTACTACAAGAGGAGATAGAAATGCAAGCTAAAAAACAGATGAGCAAGCTGCAAATATATTCACAAAAGGATTCAACGTTGGAAAGCTTGAAAAGTTTCGCAAGCAGCTTGGGATGATGCCAAGAAGAAAAGTCGGTGCTGAGGGGGAGTGTTAAAATATTCATCACTGACTTGAGATCTAAAAGGTGATGAAGTAAAAGTTTTCTAGAAGCATATATTTTACTATAAAGTAACTTGAAGCCACACAAGAATATATGATGGAGAGAAAGCCACGTTAGTTGTGTGTCTAGATTTTTGTATGTATGGTAAATTAAAATATTGTAAACAAAAAAAATACTCTAGAATATGCACAATTGGTGTACATCATTGACTTTTGTAAGTATGAAAAGCAGAATTGAAGAAGAAAAATAGTGTGTGCGTGAGTTCAATAGAAAAAAGTGTTCTGCTATTTCCTCTTTTGGTCAACACAGATATGTTAGGATTCAGGAAAGCAATAGATTAATTTTTTATTTTAAAATGGTGTCAAAACATATAACGAACCACTAATTTATCTCCAACTAAGTAGATCTCTCTCCAATACTTACAAATGACTTGGAAGAATTAAACTAACAACAAATTGCATATCATTGCATATCTTATAACACAAAGTGTGATGGATTAAGTCAATGTGGTTGCTGGTATTTTGCAGAAAAAAAGAACAAGAAGAAATGGAGAAGGTTCAGGTTTTTTTCTCTCTTGTACTTCATTCATTGCAGATTGTATATTGGAGATTACAAATCAAAGGCAATCTAGTGCCAATAGTAGTACATTGAGTGGTGTTTGTTCTCCATCATCTTCGTGTTCTTCATCTTGATAGCAATAGTTCTGTCCATATTTCTCTTTCTAATAATCTATGATGAAATTTATACCAGAAAGTCTGTTAGCGAATAAATTACCCACCAGTGTATGGCAGCGTTTTACCTCTACTTCAACAAGCTCTATGACTACCAGGCTGAAGTTGCCAAGAGACACCCCACTGATCTGCTTCTGGCACCGGATCAGAGTCGAATATTCACCACCAATCCGTGAAATGTGGAGCATGTACTGAGAACTAACTTTGATAAAGATTCCAAGGGCGGGCTTAATGAAGAAATAGGCAAGGAGCTTTTGGCAACGGAATCTCCGCGGCAGATGGTGAAAAGTCGCGGCAACAGCGAAAGCTGGCGAGCTCTGAGTTCTCGATAAAGGTTCTTCTTCGGGATTTCATCTAAACTGGCTCGAGCTATTGCTGAACCGGCAGTTGCCAATCGGGCTTTTGATATGCAAGTAAATCCGATTCATTGAAATCAGATCAATTGAAAGAATTCCCAGATTCGGGATACAAAACTTCCTGTTTTCCTTATAGGATATGCTGATGCAATGCACTCTAGATTCGATATTCAAAGTTGGGTTCGGGGTGGACTTGAATTGCATGGATGGATCTAGTAAGGAAGGAATAGCATTCATGAAGGCTTTCGATGAATGGAAATTATGGAATGCATTCATCTATTGGCGATTTGTGTATCCATTTTGGAAACTCCAACGGTTCTCAACATTGGCTCTGAAGCTTCTCTGACGAGGAACATCAAAGTCATGGACGGTTTCGTATACAATCTCATCAGAACTAAAAGGAAATTGCTTCCCGTTCAAAGAGACCTGGTGAGTTCATACACTTTAAACTTGCTGTTGTTTTCCCCTCCTTCCGCTTGAATTACTGAAAACTAATTTGATTGATTCGTGTGGATTGGGTTGAAGAATGTGAGGGAGGAGGATATACTCTCAAAATTTTTGGTAGAGAGCGAGAAGAATCCAGAGGTGATGGATGATAAGTATTTGTAATCTTGAACTTCATGATTGCGCGGAAGGATAGCATGTTGTGGTTCTTCTACATGCCCTGTAAGAACCCCTTGATTCAGGAAAAAGTTGCCCAAGAAGTGAGAGACGTCACTGGTGGTGAAGCAAATAATAGCCCGTTATTGATGATTTTGTCGAAACCAAAACCGATGGAGCCCTTGAACAAATGCATTATCTTCACGCTGTCTTGACAGAGACATTGAGGCTCTACCCTGCATTAATCCCCATGTCAAGTCCACTAAAGTAAACTTATTTTCGTGTTAAAATGGATAAGGTGTTTAGATTAGATGCTTATTCTTAGCTCGGTTACTGGGATGAGCTGTTTCTTAAGTTGGTATTAGAACCTTAGATAGTAGATAATCGTTTAACTACTAAAGTGATCTAGATCAGTTCTATGATCTTCAAAGGCATATGCATCAATTCCAATCGGCTTGGTGTTAGAGGGCGTATTTTTCAAAACTAGCTAAATAGCTACTTCAAAAGCCTATTTTTGAATTTTTCTCCCAAACAGCCTCTAACCATGAATCTTAGCATTTTAATTATTAGAACTATATTTATTAATAATATTTATAGTGGTGTTCTTCATGGAGTATTCGAAGGATGGAAGAAGTGCAGATATGGATGACATTTTCCCTGATGGATACAAAGTAAGGAAGGGAGATCGCGTGAATTACATGGCATATGCAATGGGCAGGATGCCTCACATAGGGGGGAAGACGTTGGGGATTTTCAACCTTAGAGATGGCTAAAGAATGGAATTTTCCAACCGGAATCACCCTTTAAGTTTGTTGATTTCATGTTAATATCATAGCTTGATGATATCTTATTGATGTGTATGGTTTAATTTTTGAACCGCCATACTAATGCTTGCAGGCGGGCCCGAGAATGTGTTTGGGGAAAGATTTTGCTTATAGGCAAATGAAGATAGCGTCGACCACCCTTCTTCGGTTTTACCGATTCAGATTGGCTGATGAGACAAAGAGCAGGAATTACAAGAAAATGTTCACTCTTCACGTGGACGGGGAACATCATCTTTGTGCAACTCCTCGGACATGTTGATGCAATCATGCAATACATTGCGAGAAATGGGAAGCACTAGTTACAATGTTATATATGGGAGATCAAAACGTATAAAATCCAGAATCAATAATCAAATTCCTAAATTTAATTAATTTCAAATTAAAAGATAAAAAGTTACAATGTTGCATAAGAGTGATTAGAAATTGAACTCATTTCAGATTGCTAACAATGGCTTCTCCAAAGAGCAGTTGCTAGGGAAATGTAATTTAACAACTGAACAAAAAACCAACACGCAAAGAAAGCCAGTCTCAGTCCAACAAATAGGCAAGAAAATACCAACAAGAACTTGACCTAAATGAGTTAATAGCCATTGATTTAAAAGCCTTAATTTAATATTAAGATTAGGGGTTTAAACCTCTGTAATGTCTAAAAACTAGCTTCTAAATCCCGACATACGGTAAAAATGGGCAAGAGAATACATGAAAAAATTGCTATGATATTTTTCATTAACTATTTTGTCAAAAAATAGAATGCAAAAACAAATGATGAACAAAAAGTGAAGATCGCAGGCTTCAACCTCAGACTCGGAGTATATACTGGCTGGTCTCGGTGGTGTATCAGGAAACGGGTGAAAATGCATTTACAGTGTTGTCAAATTACATACATATGTTACACACACAAAGATTGGAGTTGTAGTGTGATTGAATCGATCCCCCAATTGGAGCAGCTCCATGTGCTTGATCAGATTAAGCCCGGTATTGTTGTATGCTACATTCTCTGTACTCATTCTCCTACTAAGTAAAATTTACTGCTATGACTTTATTAGGGGGCTGAGCCCATCACCTTCCCAGCCAAGCTTGAGCATTTGATCCACCACTTTCAAGCTCAACTGCAAGTAGAAACTAGTAATTAGCAATATAGATGAACTCAACTTCAAAATGAAACAACAGCAGTTGATGGGTAGATGCGCATTAAAGCAAGATATCTAACTTACAGCTGGATCTGTGAATATAATGAACTGCTTATCCGCAGTTGAAACTAGAAGATTTGTGTTATCCTTGTTTAAAGCAAGGGCTGTAATATCCTGCCCTTCTTCCAGCTTCAACACATGGAAAACCTGCAGGGTAAAAGGTTTACTTTCAGGTTACTAATGGCTAAAAATGGCAGGAGCACGTGATGTTCTGAAAGACAGATGCAAAACACAGAATATCATGATTAAGGGAAGCAGGGATGCCATTATACGTGATCTTGGCAAAATTGGGCATGTCATGGGATGGAATACAGAGAACAACAATTTAGTTTCCTTCTGAGGCTACAAAAGGGAAATTGGCACCAAAATTTTGTATACCTTCAGGGTATGGAGTTCTAGAAAGCAAATTGAAGGCGATGGAACATCCAATCTGTTGCTTTCATTAGTTCCATCTTTCTGAAGATCAAAATCACCACTCCCTAGCTTCTTCGAATTGAAGTCTCGTTTATTATTCCAGTTTTCATTCTTTCCTGAGCAAGAGTTCATTCCAATCAAAGCACTCTTACCATCTGCTGAAATTTCCATGCAACTGATGCTGCCTGAGAAAGGAAGTTGCACACTGGCAATCAGAACCCCAGCAAGAGTGAAAGTATTTAGGGTATGGTGGACTTTGTTCCAGGTCATTACAACCCCCTCTGATGAAAGGCAGACAGCATCAGCCTCCACACCAGCAAACCGTCTGATCAAGCATCCCCTCCTTATAGAATGCAACAGAACATCTGATGAAGGGGCACAGGAAACTACAATACCTAGATCTGAACTTACACAGCAACAAAGAATTTCCCTTTGATGACCTCGGAGGACATGTATGGGACCTTCTATACGGCATCTCCTGCTTTTCTCTGCCAAGATGTTAGCCATGGTATTACTACTAGTTGAGTTTGGCGTGCTGGAAACCATAGTTGCATCAGTTATGCTGCTTGAGCGAGATGTAAATGCCCTATGTATCCTCCAAAGTAATACCGTAGTGTCCCATGATCCAGTCACAAGGTAGTTGCTATCAGGTGAGAGAGCAATGCAAGTGACCGGACCACAGTGCCCAAAAGCTGTTTCCAGAGTTTTCGCTCCATCAGTAGACAGTAGCTTGATACTGTTATCTGCATGTCCTCCTGGTTAAAATCCAAAAAGCATATAAGAGATATTAAGTAATTGAGACTAAAGCAATAGTTGTAGAGACTTTAAGACTGGAGCAAATTTTAATTCATGGGCTTGCATTTTTGTTGGACAAGCAAGAAAGTGGCAACCTCAACATGATAACTACGAGGACACAAGGGTGAAGGTTTATAAAACAGGTGAATATCCTACTATAATTAGAATATAAGTAGGCACAGTATATTGTAAGGATCAGTATGCTAACCAGTTATAATATCTTTATCGCATGTGATAGCGACTACAGCTGAGCTTCTTATCCCAGATGTAGCGAATGCTATTGCCTGGGGAAATTGCCACTCATCAGAAGCAGAACCAGAACCAGTGGGCCCTTTAAACATGCGTATTAATGCTCCACCCCCAGAGTTTACCATTGCCTTCCCATGTTGAAAAAGGAATGGTGTACCCTGGCCATCAGGGGTGTTTGGCTGCCACTTGTGCTGTGCAACATGTGCTGCTGGAACACTCGTGTCAACAATTATGACAGTATCTGAAGATGCATGAATAGCAGCTGCAGGTAAATTGCAGCGTTCTGGGGCTGGAATGGCATATGGTTTGATTTCCTTTGGGTTCCGAAAGATAGTCTGACATGAAAAAGTTGAGCATTATCTAAAGATTAATCATAATAGAAAGCTGAAACAATATTTTTGAGGGCAAGCATTAGTACAATTAAACCATCATTCTTGTGACTTGTAGCAATCATGCTCGTTATTAGTCATGTGATTCCAAAAGACACTTGTCAATGAACTATTTGTTTCAGAGAGTCAAATATCACTTAAGTCCCACATTGATCATCTAACATCAATTTAAGTTCTGTTAACCAAATAGAGATAGATAGCTTTTATTTAAGATTTCTTCTTACTGCCACCTGCTCGAACCTTAAGATCTAATGCCTGCTTGCTAATCTTATACAGAACTCAACATTTTGGGAGGTTGATACATATGGTTTATTCTGAATAACAAATTACTGTACAGGACAGGAGATATGTAATATAACTGTGTAAATGTTGAGTTTCAGCATCAATGCCTTCTGATTAGTGAGTGATATCTACTCTCAACAAATCCTCTAGACTTAGGAGAGGAAGAATGCTCCAAAATCTGTAAGAAAGATCTCACATGCAAGCCACATTGTTGGGGTTTAATGTAGAATTAAATTAGCAGTTCTCTTGCTAAATCATGCAAGACAAAATATATGCACACATTATGTGATGGCATTTAATGTTCCATTTTTAGCATATGATAGCATGGTTTGTGAATATTTACATGCACACACATCATGTTGTCTTCTTTTAACATTTACCAAGGGATTGAGTTCATATTGCGAAATGGTTCATTTTGAACATCAACCATAGAAAGATAACTAGAGCAAGAGCACTAGCAAGGAGATGCATTATGCGATTCTAGATGCAATCATACAAAAATCTGCATTAGTGCTGAAAGTGTACAAGTTCAAACGAGAAGAAAAATCACCTGCAAATGAAGAACCTCTGCAAGTGGCATCTTTTTCATATGAGGGACAGTGAGAAGTTGGGATGGAGTTTGTCCAAAATAAGCAATCTGATCTTGGGTAGCACGCTGTTGTACCTTTATTTGCATACAGGTCTAAGAAGTAAGCAAGGAATAATATCCAAACTGAGCATACAACATGGAATAGCAAAGAAAAGCTTACAGGATCTGTGATTTTATCAATATCAACAGTCCCTTCATAGGTGATGTAGAAGAAAATATTATTAGCTGATATAGCTTCTTTACCCCGTTGCTTGTACCTGCATGTTCAATTTAATCATGTGAGTTTTAGCTCCAAAAGTATATCAGTCAAAGTCGCTTTAAATAGGAAATTATTCCTATGAATATTCCCAACTCAAGAGATTGATATTAGTAAGATGAAAATAATATGAGATGAAAAGAAAAAAGTTCTTCAGGAAGAAGGGGGAAGAAAACCTACCCAAATATGAGGTCAATCCACTCATGCAAATGTGCAGAGACATATTCACTTTCAAGAGCCATCCGATGCTTATGAATGAAATCAACTGGGTTTTCAGCCCATGGAGGAAGTTTGACAAAATCTGACATGTTGAACAAGTGAACAAAAATGAAAAATCAGAGCTTAATGTAACTGGGATCTGTTTCTCATGTGAAAATGTTACAGAATACTACAGAGTACTTACCAATTTTTCCCCCTAACTGTGTTGTTCCAAAGTCGATTGAATTTTCATTGGTTAAGATTTCTGGAAGGTAGAACAATTCAGGAACCTAAGATACATAATACACAAAAACCAAATCCCACGTTAAAATATTTTATGATCACCTCTACTAATGTGTAGATGAAGAAAAACACAGTCAAATGGATTAGTCCAATGAGACAAATTATCATGGTGTAAAATAAGTTAAAGTGGTGCTTTATTCTTTGGGTTTTTCCAGCCTGGGCACAGGTTTGAAAAACCCCTTATTCTTTTATTAATGTTGAGAAAGTAATGGGTTCATGCTAAAGATCAAATAAACATCTACCAATTCCTTCACATCACTCATGTCCTCAAGAACCCCATTCCAAGTAGCAGCAAGATCCAAAAACAACCGGTCAGCATGATCAAATTTTCCACCTTGAAGTTGAATAGAGAGTGTAGTAAAAGGTTCGACCCTAACAAGATAGTATAGCACCTGTAGAATACATGACAGAGGTAGAAAAGAAGTTATCTATGATAAGGCATCCACATTCACAGATCAAGTTCAACTAATTAACTCTTTGATGGCCCTAGAAGAAAACTTCAAATAGATTGCAAGGAAATAATTCAATCAGATGGTATAGCATAACAAATCAGGAACAGGGCTATCCTGCAATTATTAGTTCCAATACCACTGAAGTGGTATCTTGACAAATGGACTACTAAATGCCTAAGCAAGATTGCCATTCCTGGCTTCTTAGATAAAAGTTAATCAACCTAGGAAAAACACAGGTACAGAATAGAAGTTTAAAAAAAGAATTCATGAAATCATAACCAGTTAGAAAAGCAGATAAGGAATAAAGTTCAACCGTCCAGAAAGAGAACAAATTGGTTTTTATGCAGAGACTAAATACCAGATTTAAGAATAGAAGCAACATCCTAGAATTTAATTCCAAAGGTAAAGTCATATTCTACATGAAACACATCCCTCTAATATAAGGAAAAAAAATGCACTTAAGAACATGACTGGAAAAAGGCAGCCCCTTTCATCTATCATTAAACATAATGGAAAACCTACCGTTCCTGCACTCGAATAATGTGAACCATAATGAAACTTGGGAATCACTGGATCATCAAAACTAGCATATCGCTCTTGGAACTTTTTAAGACGATCTGGATTCAATGCCCCAACAGGCTGCAAATACACATGATGCTATAATGGCAAGGAAGGAAGTGCAAATGTAAAGTAAAAGGAAGAAAGATTCAAATCTTATCACCTTCGATAGATCTCGGTAAGCAGACGGATCAGCAAGATCCAAATTCTTTGAGCTGTAGTCAGAAAGAATCCATGGGAAAACTGGATACTGCAAGGAAAAATTAATTTAATAGAAACAGAAAATGAACCATAGATGCATGACATTGGGCCATTCAAAGGAACAGAAAAACCTACAGAGAATTACCTGAGTTATGTCATTATAACTTCGCCCAGCCAATGTATTCAGCTGCATTAAATATTCAAAATTGCTTATCTGCCAAAAAAGTTGTAGTTCCATCAGTGATTATGCTGCTTCATTATCTATGAGCTTTTGGGCCCATCCAAGAAAACAACTATGAAGTATGAACTTTAGGGAAACTATATAACTGTAAATGGAAGACATTATATGAAAAATCTGTTCTTAGCATACTGCATACCTCCCATCTGGCCCAGCGCTCCATTAGCTGAGTTCTTTTTAAAAGCTGTTCAGGTCTCTGTAAGTGGAGGGAGAAAAAAAAAAAAAAAGAAAAATAATATCAGTTCTGGACTGTCAAAGAAATATGAAGTACATACCAAACAAGATTGTCATCAACTACTAACATACCTACCTCTGGATTTGTCAGTTGTGGTCCCTGTGGACCCAAATTTTTGTAGACATAAAATATTTATAAATTGGATTTGTTAGTGTGGATGTTGTTTGTGTAAGTATGGCCTGTCTAGGGAAAGAGAAAGTAAAGGCAAGGTGCGAACCTGAGTTGCCAGATAAATATTGTTCAAGTGAGGAGGTCGTGCTTGGACAATTGCTCGATATGCATTTCTTCTCCCCTCAGTACTCTGGAAGGTTTCATTAAATTTACAAAAAAAATATAATAATAAATCAAACAAGAGCCAAATATAACAGAATTAACCAGTATATTAAGAATGGAACATACCCCAAAGTCAAAGAAGAAATTAGAACGGTCAACCATAAACAGTTCCAAAGCACTTCTTCTTAGTAGGTACCTAGAGAAATATAAACCAGAAAATTCAGTCATGAACAACTGTTAAAGCAGAAGAATAATAACAGAAACTGGAACCTAAGAGGCAGTCACAAAAAATGCCTCATTATACATTACCAGACAGATGTATCACAAGCAGTAATCCAGTAATATTATTATATTAGTCAATAAACATATAAGACGATGACATGTGCCTACATCAACTTGAGTTGATTCTACAGGGTAAATTTCAACTTTTGCATTGTGGGCTGGGGATATCCCCAGTCACATATCTAGAATACTGCAGAATATCCACGAAACACCTAGAAGTAAGATACAGAAGTGCAGGAAACTGCACCACATTTTTGGGTTGTCAACAAGAACCAAAATATGCAGAAATGAAGGGCAGTAATCACTCCAAATCAGGAATCTTATTTCTCAAAAACCCCTGAAGCTATAGTGTTTGGGACTATCTTTTTCCTTATTTGCATATTCTTATGCATAGATGTTTATTAGCAATCACCAATATGAGATCAAGGCTGGTCGAAAATTTCAGGACATATTTTGTTTGGCAATTGTGACTAATGTATCTGCACAGAATTAAAGAAAGAAAAAATAAAGAACACAGCCAAAGACTGAAACAGAATGCACAAATCAACCAAAAGCTACCATGAAAGAAATAAATGTAAAAACTAACAGAATTTATTGTATAACTACACCTTCTGCTGTATATTTGATGAAGAGAAGTCATCAACCAACTACGATCTTTTTCATCATTTATAATCTGTTCAGAGTTTCCTTCTAAACCATCCATTCTGCTGCTTTCAGAGTTCTCAACAATAAAATTTATTCTCCTGGAAGTTACCTGAAATAAAACTCGAAACAAATCTATAAATGTATTTTCAATATAAATTTCTCAAAATATAAGGTTCCACTAAACAATCAATGTGGTTTCCAATGTCATGTTTCCAAAACATAAAGAAGGGTCAAGCTTCTGATTTATTTTTCATGTTAGCAGCAGCATTTAATTTAAGATGGGCTAGATACAGCATCTTAAGATGAGCTCTTCTCCTCCTGATGGACCCATTCTTCTTGATTACTTGGAGAGCTCAAGATTACCAGCTAGATTCATTATGTTATGGGACTAGTTCTTATGCCAAGTTGCACCATTTGACTCAATTGTCATAAAGCTCAATAACTGGCTTCAAGAAATCATGTGATCTTCCCATCAGAAGGATCCCTATCCACTACAGCACTCCTTCAGTCCTTGTTTGCCAGGCTTCTAATCCAAAATCATCAGCCCCATAAAACTCACTTGGTTTCCTGGAGATTCTCCAAAATAACATATGCCACTCAACTTCATTTGCTTGTGAAACTTTCCAATATTATCCAGCTCATCTCCAGTCCACTCTCTAGGGCATATCATTATTTCTACAGAATATATTCCACTACTTAAAGAAAACCCATTGTAGAAGATTATAACCATAACGAGAGAAGAAACTTATCTTAGTTCTAGCCTAAATCTCTTTTCAAGAACTTGACAGATACTGTCAAAGAATGATCATGAATATGATAAATGGAACTTATGCAGATAATGTTAAGGATTTCATGATACAGCCTGGAAAACTTACTTGAAATGTTCCCTGTATAACCCTCAGCGGCCGAACCATGGACGAAGGAAGTTCAAGAACAATTCTCTCATCATGTTCACTAAGAACATATCCAGGTGCAACTGCTGATGAACTTTGGACCAAGTTTTGGTCACCAGCCAGTTGAGACTCACTGGATTCTTCTGGTGCCTTAAGGATTTGCTCAGTTGCTCCAGACAACCTCGATTCATCTTCTTTACCTTTTTCACTTTCATAGGCTCTGCCATGCTCATCAGTTTCTGGCTGCTCATCATCTTCATTTACTACCTCCATTGAAATTGCTTCTGCTGCCAGAACTGGAGCACTAGATGGACTTATCACAGTCTCTTCATTCTTTTTCATCAGAGTTTGATCCTCATAATTAGCAGCAGCACCAAGGTGATCAGTCCCTATGTAATTCCTTTTCAAGCATGGTCTCATCCGTGAAGAAGTTTCCATTAAATCCAGCTTCCAGAAAATCTACACACCCCATAAAAGATAAAATAAAATTAGATAGTCAATTTTTATTTATTTATTCACTTTTTTTTGGTACATAATTTTATTCACTTATTAATTTTATTCACTTATTAGACTTAAATAACTGAATAGTTATCACAAACACACGCTCTACCCCAAATCCTTAAGAAAAGGGAATCTCATGGCATACTTGTGTGGGATTGGATAATTCATGCCCGAATGGCCCAAAAAGACATTGCATCTCTACCAAGCAATGGATAAGTTTGCGCCATGAACGAATTCCAGTGCATAATCGATGCCGTGCAATTAGATCAACCTGTGTGCGCCTATCAATCTGGACGGGAAAAAAATAAAAATATAAGAATCAAATGAAAATATAATTTGGACCTAAATCGGTAATAGCCATAATAATAGCTAGAAGCCATCAAACCTCTGATCTCTGAATGTTTCTTGCTAAAGCAAAACTTGCAACAAGTACAGCAATAAATTTATAGGACAAAGCATTAAAATCTTTCCCATAAACAGATTTTGTATCAGCTGATTGCAGACATTCCAGCCAGGCAACTCCCATGGCTTCAGAAGTATTCCATCTCTTTGCACGCTCCATATCACTAGCATTCCTCCTTTGTGCAGATGTGGCCATTGCAACAGCACTAAGACCTCTTCCAGAACCAATCTTTGCATTGCGTTCAAGATCACGTGCAGCTGCCAATGCAGCAGCTTTTGCAGCAGCCTTGTCCTTTGGAAGAGCTGGTGACTTGTTAGCCATCTCCAGAGGTTTTTGAAAGCTTGAAAAAGTATTCAGCTTAGAGGTTTTCCGTTCAAGCAAAGAGGAGTCACGCCGAAGCTGTGCATTTGTTGGGGGATTAGGTGTTTCTACACCAGAAGCACCAGCAGCAATCATTGCCAATGCCATAGCAGCTGGTGGTGATGCAAAAGCAGCAGCCCAAGCTGGAGAGATCATTGCAAGAGCTGCCTGAAAAGAAAATGGATGGAGTGGCTTAAACAATGCAAAAGAGATCTCTGAAGAGTTGAAGAATAAATGTTGAAACTCAATAAAACTTCGGAAAAGCATGGCTTTAAGGATGGATAATTGGAATTGCTGGCACAAGGAAAAACAAAACCAACACTGTATAAGGCTGCAAATGAAATGTGCCCTTAATGAGCAATTCAAGATTGTGTTCACTGCTTTACTCATACAGAATATTGAGCTTGAGCCTTAATTTCAACTAGTTTAACTTCTCAAGCCAATCTCAAGCTTGGAGAGTTTCAACAAGAAACTACATAAATCAACTTGCTTAGTGCATTAATAATATATTTCTTATTTGATAATAAAATAATGAATAAATTTATCTTATTTTAATAGTCACGATCCACCTACGCAGTAAGTTTTACATAAATTATCAGCAATTGATTTTTAAATCCAAGGATTGAAAATGATGGTGCTATATTTAGACTGACACATGTATGAGTGGATCCTGACCATAATTTAGGTTCAATAACAAGCTCAACCAAGTTATTGAGCTTCAAGCCTGGCTCTAAAAAGTTTAATCAAGCCAAGCTCGAGCTCAAACTCAAGCCTGCATAAATTCACCCAAGCCAAGCTCAGACCCATTAGAAGTTCAAGTCAGCTTGGCTTGGCCCATTTGCAGCCCACAAACTAGGAATGATTAAAGGAAAAGAACTAAGAATGGTAACCTCTAAAGGCAGTGCATCGGCAGCCAGTGCACGATCATCAACATTAAGGGGATTCAAACCATCAGCAGTGGCAAGTTCATAAATTCCAGCCAAAAGTGGTCGCCACCTCCTTAAAACAGCAACAAACGGTGGTAAAATGGCCTCAAGATACCGTTTACGAAGTGGCTTTCTGTCCCTCCCAACAGCATGCCACACCTGCAGCATGCATCCCATTCACAGGTCTCCACTTAAACAGTGATAAACAATAATGACAATGACAGAAAATGTTGGAAGAACTTAAATCTTCCATTACAGTATGATGGTCAAACAAAAAAGATAAGCGATGAGAATTAAGCACAGAAATTAACAAGCCACTGTAATGCCAAATTAAGCTGATTCACACAGAACTAACCTCAGAATAGAGAACACAAGATGCAACTAAAACTCTCTGTCTCTTGGAGTCAGAAACTGGCATGTTCAGAACAGGTGAAAGCACACTGTATATTGTAGAAATTATTAGTTTCACAAGCCCTTATAAATGAACCTTGTTAGTGTGGCAGAAAGAAAAAAATAGGCTACATAGACCATGAGCAAGGAAACCTACAAGTAAATTAAGCAATTATGTATGGTCCGGAAAAAAGAATACACAAAAGATGACAAATAGTCAACTTAGAGGGATTACCCTCATGGTACCATGTTGAAACTATATGCAAAAAAACAAAAATAAAGCAGAAGAATGCATGTAAAACTGGTTAGACTGGATTGAAGTTTCACACAGGTCAATTGAAGTTGAATCCAATGAATCACAAGAGACAACTTGAACAGATATCAAACTTTCAGGCCTTGTCACTATTTGATGACACTACTCTAGGAATATCCTCGACACCAATATCAGCTTAAGGATTAAAAACCACAACGATACCAGCAAAATTACCAAGAGACCACAGAGTATGATCATACTTTGATAATTATTAAAGGTGAACCACTAGCCCACAACAGCATCCCAGAAATTTGTCCCATAACATATTTTGACAAGGCAGCAAATCAAATAATCTAACAATGCTAGGCAGAACTAAGAAAACAAACTCTGGTAGAGTTACCTCCATAACAATGCCGATCGTGGTTGTCTCATTGCCACTCTGGTGCTGCTATCTGAGGACGTGATGTTGCTCCCTTGGAATTGTTTGGACATATTATCTTCAGCACTAACATTTCTCATAAGCATACCGTCTTCTCCATTGTCTTCTTCCCTCATAGAAAGAAGCACCATCCGAAGCATGCATAAGAATGGTTGGTCACTGTCCAGTAACTGGTAAAGCGCTGCCATTCCTCCCATCCCAGTACCTGATCCTCCACCAATACCAAGACCACCACCTAGTCCAGAATCATCTAACAATAAAGCTTGGAGCATGGCCACCGACTTCTTTACCAAAGGAAGTTCAATCCACTTTCCATTAGCATCCTTCTGCAAAGTAGAATTCCAAGATTCCCAGCCACTGCCACCACCACCAAAGACAGATGTTTTTGAAGGAAGGCCAACACCATACCATAAACGGCTCCTGTATTTCCAACCCTCAGCTAGATCCATGGTGCAGCTCCCATAAGATACAAAAGCACAGGAAACAGATTCATAAGGCTCAGCTGCAGCTGCAGCAGTAAGTCTTTCCATCACTGCTGCAGAAATCTGCCCACTAGCATCAGCCATTGAAGCAAGGACCTTATTGAAGAAGAATAAAACAAGATTTTAAAACAAAATTAGCATATGTGAGAATGAAACACTCTGGAAAGGAAGTGGAACCGCAAAGCTTAACTTGAAATTAACAAACTAAGCATGTGAAAAAAGGAAAATGATAAGTCAAGCATTAAGAGCCTAAGAAGAACCAATAAGACTATGTTCCTACAAGGTTAGAGAAACAGGTTAATATGCTGGCAACAAATGAAATAATGTAATAGATACATTTGCCAGCTGTGTAACTACCAAAACGTTTTTCACCAAAAACAAAACTTGTGCACAATGGTAAAGTCTCTGTTGTCTGTTTTGAGGATATACGCATACATACATCAAGTGGGAGACCGCCAGAATCCCTACTGTCACCAGCAGATTCAAATGATTCTCTACTAATCGATGTCAATGAAGTTGGGTTACTATTCAGGGGAGATACAAGAGAAAGAGGAGATGGAGAACTATCAACTATATGTGATGCACGAGATATTCTGCTTTGCAGCCGTAAGTGATCTTCAACAAGCATTAAAATGACAATTGCATTCTCCACTAAAAATACAGAAAGCTGTGCAGCATTTTCTGCTTCTGCCTTGGCATCTTTTGGTGACAAACCCTCAGCTGCAACACCAGCAGCTGCCGCAGCAATAAGTTGAGTCTGTGGACAAATTTAAAAGTGGGTGTAGAATTATTAAAATTTTCTCAACAATTGAACTATAAGAAAGAGGAAAAACAATGTTGTTAGAGCAGAGGTGACATTATTATCTTTGGGAGCAAATTGACTATATATCAAAACTCATACAGACTTCCTTTTAAGGGAACTTTAGCAATGAGTAAATGGAAAAGATCCTTATCCCTCTTATTAATTCAACATAATATCATAAAATGCAGTTGTTATTCACATGCGAAAGCGAGATACAGGAAAGATAAGAACCAAATATTACCTGAACCTGCAATTCTCTGGCAGCAAAATCCAGCAATCCACCCAAGAGCCTTCTCTTAAATATTGGCAGAGATTCTTCACGCCTTCAAAAGAGAACCACAGGATAATCAACAATAAAGTAATCAACATGCTCTGTTGCAAAAGTTATTTAGTGTGATTTTGTTTAAGACCTCAGAAGTAGCTCTAGACAAAAAGAATAGCATACAAATGCAAACTCTAAACAGCAAGCACAGGTTTTGGTTCATTTAAGGAACAGCACCCTTCAGCTGGCTCTTGGAAGGGCATGTTTTTCAAACAACCTGCAGGTCATAATTTTATATATGATGACCACAAACCAAATACCATTTCTCACCAAAATTACCATGTGGTACTGTTCTAGTATTAAGTAGAAAGGTTAAATTTGTCAATTTTCTGATAAAATGCATTACATACAAGTCAGATGCAAGGCTTGGCATTATGCAGGACACATATTGATCTTTTATAGGGGTTAAAAAACATCAATTGGGTGATTCTACACCAGTGCAACTTAACAAATCCTTAACTGTTCCTAAACAGACTAATAGTTTACTCTTTGGCTTGACTATACTCCTTTATGCTCATCTTGATTGGTGTTTCAGCCACGGATGTGCTCTGTACATGTCACTCCAGGGCAATATTAGAACAATTATAGAAAGATTAGAGAAAAGAAAAATGTGATCGTAGTGAAAAAAGGAGCAGCAACAACAATGAAAACTCATTCAGTATACCATAATCAGAAACAAGAAACTCTTCAAAGCCAGTCAGTAATATACAGTAATACCTAATTCTCTGGTCTCCGGTGCTAGAGCCACCAACAATAGAGAGCCATTCCACACAATGAATTGTAGCTTCAATATCCTATAAAATCACAGGCAATAAGCAGACCACATAAAAAAGTTGGATTCCGCATCCTGTAATGTATATCAAACAAATTTCAACACTTCACTTTTAAGTTCCAATTTAGGGGAAAGAAGAAAATACCAAGATATACACAAGAATCTATTTCAGGCAGGATGAAAGGCCTAGCATCAACATCATTACCATAGAACAAAATTGAAACTTTCTACTCAGGATGTCCAAAGTGAAAAATATATTAAATTTAAAAACAGAAGAGATGGATAAAAACCAACCTTCCATCCATCCTTTTGGCGCATTGAGTGTTCCAACATTATAATTAGGAAGCTGTGTATGAGGTCCTCTATGTCTGCTAGGCTTGCCGAATTAGACCCCTTTTTTGTATCCATCTGTACAATCAAAGTCAGACACAATTATCCAATACAAGCATGCATGTGCGAACTACCCAAAAGGGTCAAAACTACTTAGAAAAGTGTATAAGCCTCTAACACAAACCAACATCACCAATCATGTTAATAGACAATGAAGCACCAAAAAAGACCTTACAAACTTGAGTTTAAAAAAGATAAAAAAGAAAAACAATACAGACATGTTAGCAATGGACAAAAACAGAAGAGTAAAGCTGGAGGAAATCACCTCATGGTTGGAGATAAGGACCTCTAGAAGCCATTCAGGCCATTCCTCCATTTTTGTCAGACTGCTTCTATTTTCAGGATGACTGCAAGCCAAAAACAGAAGATCCTGAAATCATACAGGAAGAAGCAGCTTAGATGGTATAAAAGAATGTCAACAATAATCTTAATAAAGAAAATTAAAAATGACAAAGAAAAGAACAAAAAATCAAGAAAAGTTCAATTCATCACATCAGGATCTCATGAATTGGAACTCAGATAGCTGAGATGATAAAAATAAAAAATCAGTTGATCAAAAACAGGACATGAGTCTATTCATGCCATGGAACAGCAGACGGTGACTTGATAAAACATGGCAAGCAAACACTTGCATGTTTGCTAATTCAAACCCTTTGGACAATTTTAAACTTAAGAAACTCAAAAAAAAAAAAAAAATCTCATGTACTGTAAATAATAACAGAGAGCCTCACACCAGTGCCTGACCCACAGGATAGACAACAAAGTTCAGTGTCTTCTACAGTTCCACTCCATAATATGGGATTCATTGTTCTTACAGAGATGAGACAGATAATGTGTTTCATACAACAGATAAAATTTTTTGGCAACAATCATGGAAAACACGGATGCAAATGCATGGTACAGCCACACATAAATATGTGTATACTCTTGATTACTCAGGGAGGCATAAGGAAGAACATAACATGCACACAACAATATAACACATTGTTTAACAGATTCATAATCATATAATAATATCAAACCCTTGTTTGAATTTAATCAGTAACATGACATGAGAAAGAGAATCTTGCTGCCAAGAAGTTCAGATTGGCATACCTGTAGGGCTCGGCTTTGGAAAGCTCTAGATGCATATGGCAGTGAACGTAATAGAACTAACAGAAGTTGCATATGCTCAAAACGGTGACCAGAGTCATAAAAGTTCAACTCATCCTCTGTTGAAGAAGCATTAATCTGAGAAAGAAATGGGGGATGGGGGGAGAAAACCTCAAACTTCAATAATATCATTCCCAGAGGCAACATATAAATGTTCATAATAATCTGATACTATGCAAATGCAAGTTATTAAAAGCAGCTGGAACTGCTAAGATACAGTGAAAATATCACTCACAATCACAGTGAAATACTACAAGAACAGAAGTTAATCAAAAGACTCTATAAACTGAATCTTGACATAAGGGGAAAAAATGCCTTTAACAGCATGCATCCTAGCTAATTCTAAAGTTCCAATAAAAGCACATCAACATGATCTCAGAAACCAAGAGTATTCATTCAAAAGAAGTAAAAACAGTTTCCAATGTGCTAAAATAACTTTAAGGAGAGACTGAAAGGCAACAGAAACATGAATGGAGACTTTTGGCATTGGCCAGAAGTATTTTTTTCAAGTAGAAAAACATACTGTACATGAGCAAAACTTTTAAAACAAAAAAATAGCTCTTAGGGGAAACAAAAGCAAATGCTATGATAGATCAATAAGCTTTCAACTAATAAGAAAGTAGGAAAGATTTTTAAATTGGATTTTTGCTGAATCACATTTTCCAATTCCATTCGCAATAGCTCCATGATTAGAAAAGAAGACTGACATACCGAGGCCCCTAATAAGGCAGTGTACACATTGCTTGTCATAAGCCTATTTGGAGCAGCCTGGAAAGCCTTTTGCAAGGCAAAAAACAGAAGAGAAACTTTATCATCAAACATGGTCCCACCTCCTTCATTCAGTCCACCACCAAAGAGGCTGTTTGTCATTTCTGAAGGAGCATGTGAACCAAATTTTAAATGCCCATGTGCTACTAGAGCACCTAACAGCCCAATGATCCCAACAACAATTCCGTCACTTTTGTCAATATTGTAAACATTATTCCTTGCATTGTCAGCACTAATGGACAGACTTATACCACCCAAATTCTTCAAAAATTGGTTTTCAGAAACAGATGACATCCTTCCAAATTTCTCAGCTGATGACATGGCAGCAGTATGGCTATTGAAGTGTTGTGACTCAAAAACTTTATCTTGTGAAATTTGATCCCCCTCCTCAAGGGATACTTCATCCGGACTTCTTTCTGAAACCCCAGAGCTGCCATCTACTTCTTCTTGAGTTCTCTGAACTACCAAACTTTGATCAGTCTTGGCAGTAGATTCTGGGATGCTATGGTCACCAGCTTTAGCTTCTCTTTGCAGAAGGACCAAAAGTGTTTCTATTCCACCGGAACCTACAAATGCCTCTGCAAATGATTGAGCTCTTGTTGCATTCGGCTGTACCACTAGTCTGTAGAACAGATGCAACACCCTGGCCACCTGAAAGCAAAAGTAGTCAGTCATTTCTTATGAAACTACAAGATGATGGCAAACACAAATTCCTTTGGATATCAGCATCAAATATGAAGCATGCATATCAATGAGACCTCTAAAACTGGTGCCTGAATATCTCCTGATATCTGAATAAAAATTCTCAGCAAACAAGAATAGTGGAAAAGTAAGCATCACAATGCTTTTTAACTACAATATCTTTCATATTTGTTCTGCCCACAGTTATTATGCACTCTCATTTCATGCTAGTGCTTTCTCCTTGAATCAAATCCATCCTTTTCTCTTGATGCATTTCCAAGCTTGCATAGCATAGGAAGGTAATTAACCTCAATAATCTTTCCCTATATCAGTTCTATACCATGACACAATTGCTTCAGTTCCTAAATCTGCTGTTGCTTATACTCTTTTGCTCCTACTTATGTAAAAGAATTTCTTAAAACACACAAAGGTTATACAATATACTCCACTATAAAAAAGTATCCAGCTAAAAGACTTCACCTGATTAGGTTGTGGGCAGTCAACTGTGAATCCAAGAAGACACCTGACATCATCAGCAGCAAATGAAGGTGGTGCTGCTACAATTAAAAGTTCAATGACAACTAAGAGCTCATCAATCAAGGCATTCACTTCACCGATTGGACGTGTATTATCATCAAGAGAAAATGTATTCACTGAGTCCTTTTCACGAACTATCCAATAGCACCTCCTGCAGCCATCAAGAAGCATCTGAATAGCATTTGCATCTCGCATGATTGATGACTCTGTGAAGACCATATCTGCGAGAGAGGAAAGAAGTTTCTTTTGCAACCCATAGTTGCACAAGCTCCAAATTTTAAGATCTAGAAGCAGTGTACTGAAAAGCTTCACTTTGAGTGCACAATTGATCTTCTGAGACTGACATAGAGAGACCACAGCTGCAACAAGCTCCTCATCTCCAACACCCTCATGTTTTCCAGAATTTAGAGAAGACAAAGTTTGTAGAAGATAGTTTAATATTCTAGATAGAATCTCAGGCCCTTTGGTCCGAGACAATTCTTCATTGTTCCCAGGGTGTTGAATAGCCATGGAAATGATTCTGAATATTGGTGCAGCAAGAGAAGCTGTAGCCACAGACAAATCAGTACTCCCCTGTTCTGGTTCCAGACTATCTTTATGCACTTTGCTTACAACTAAAGGAAGTAAAGACATGGGGCCTCCATAAGCTAAGGCCCATAAAGCCTCTACAGGTCGCATTCGTGTTGCAACATGGACTTGCCCAAGAACCTCTGCTGGACGGCGTGACATACCTGAATCACAATTAATTGGTAAATTAAGCAAGAACAAAAATAGAAACCACTAATCAGAGAGTCAGAAGCATCTGATTATTTATACATGCCGGACAACTGCCAATAGTAAAGGATATTGGGGATGAAAGTGGGAAGATTCTAAAAATCAAAATAAATGGAATTGTGGGAACTAATATATGAACAACAAGGGGAAAACAAATAAAATTTATTTATTGTGACTCAGAAAAAGGACTAGAAAAAAGTTGGTAAATCAACATAAGAAAAATCATAAAAGAAATGCTACTGCTCACAAAGTAAATTAATCATATAATTACTGTTTACATGCTGAAAAACATAGTGCAGAAACAACAACAGTTGCATATAAATATCAAAGTGCATGACTTAAAAGTACACGTGATTCTATTCAAAATATTTTAAAATGTTCAAATGTTTCAATCACCTGCAGCACCAGATGGTGAAGCATCTGGACAGAATCGGCCACTAAGTAAACTGGGGTGGTAAAGTAGATGAATGCATCCTCCAATTTCTGCATCCAATAGAGAGCTTTCCTCTGCCTTCCTTTGCACATGATCATTTGTAGCCAACCAAGGAAGGCCTGCCCCATTACCAAAGGAGGGCAACACATCACCTCCTCTAGAAGCCAAACGTGCCATTCTTTCCAGGCCAATGGGTTCCTTAAATACATATATAGGCCCCATCTCAGCAAACAAAGGGCACTGACGACGACGACGTTGCAAACCAGCCATCGTAGGAGGAGGATTTGTCCCAATGCAGCAAAATGCCAATGGCTTTGAGATGCGAGGAAACTCAAATGAACGAGTTTCATATAGGGATCCATCGATGTATAATCTTAGTTCACTCCCAGCTTTCCCAATAAGTCCCTGCTTGCAAACATGCTCCAGACCGATAAAATACCAGCATTGAGGCTTGAATGCATGAGTAAAATGTAAAGAGGCCTTTCTTCCTTTTCCACTTCCACATTCAACCACCAAAAACTGTGCATGAAAATATGCTTCCAACCCCTGATTATCAGCAGATAAGAAACTAAACAAACGAGGCATGTGCGCTGTTCCTTCACCTGCAAGTGCACTGGCAGCAGCTGCAGCTGACATCGCTGATGATTTTCCTGACGTGGCTGCAGCCGCAGCAGCTATTGCAGCAGCAGCAGTTGCAGTATTTAAAGTGTCTGCAAAAGATTCAATATAGATCCACGTGGCAAATGCATACCCATTGATAAATGGCCAACGGCTATCCCCTGGTCCAAGCAAACCAGAACTTTCACCATCAAACTCAAAAGTACATGATGGTCCCTTTGACTCCTTTCCACCCACAGCCTTCTCCAATGCAAGCATTAAGCGAGGTGCCCATGCAGTAGTAATTGTTCTTGTAATAACCTGAAACCATATCTGCAAATCAGCAACATTTAGTGAATGTCCAGCTAAATACTGCATGCAATAGCATAAGGGAGTTCCATCCCATCTCAACTGCTCTGTTGAACCAGCCTCCTGAGCAAAAATAATCTCAGCTGACCTCAAAAGAACTCCTAATAACCCAGCCATACAGCACATTGCCCTGTTTCTTGTGCAAGACCGTAATATAACAAGCAATCCTGTAACCATCCGTGTCCTAGGGGACATGAAAATCTCACTGTCTCCAACCCAGGGAAGCCAGGGAATAAGCTCACCAGCAACAATTGCTGCCCTAGAGTTTAGCATCACACTCGGAGGATTGCTATCCTCATCCTCTTCAAAACTTTCGACTCCACCCATCGTTCCAAGAAGTGAATCAACAACCAAAAAGGCAACACTCTCTGATTCCTCTGCACTCCCAAAAGTTTCAGCTCCACTAACAATATTTTTCAGTTTCTCCAAGCTTTCAGGCTTTCCCATTATGGCAGAGTCAACTAAATGCAATAACTCTGGTGAGACATTCAGCACAACAGCTTTGGGCTTAGGCTTTCCTGGTGAGCCAATGGGAGAAAATCCAGAATTTGCATAAAAGTTATCAAGACTAGTCGCTGAACTGGACTGCTTCATGGTATAATATGATTGTCTACCAGATCCTGGGCTTGAAATAGAATGATCATGTTGCGTTTCAGCACCGGGGGAACCACCATGTTCTGGCCCATACAATCTACTTAAATGTACAGAAGATTCATCAAACTCACCAGATGAATGTCTCTCATAATCTGAATTTGATGAACGATTTGAATCCACATGACCAGCAGGAGACACTCCATCAGACATTTCTTGATTTTCTAAACATACTTGCTCAAACTGGCTTTCATCCACGGTAACACTGGAAGGATGAAACCCTTCCAAAACATCTCTACCATTTCTTACCTGAGCTTCATCACCATGACCATTGACATTAACATTCTCCTCATGATATGATCCCTTAAAATCCTCCCCAACAGTAGCTACTTCAGGAGTAACCGAATCCACAGAAATTTCTCCTATACTTTTCTTTTTTTCTTCTTCTTCCATTGCATAATACTTCAAAAACCTATCAGATTCTCATTTGAATTATATACAGTACATACAAAAGACAAAAAGAGTTGAGAACTGTCCCACTCAGATCAATTCGAAAACACTAAGTAACCACAACTTCAAAGAGGTGTATATGAATTCAAAATATCACACAAGTCCGATTCAGTGCTGGTGAAAGCAATCAAATTCATGAATCAAACTATCAAAGCGTTAAAATTAAGCTAGAATCACCAGATCTAGCCCAAGAAAGGAAAACTAAGTAGACAACTAAAAATTACTGACTTACATTCTTGCATTTGTATATAATTATTTATTCTCTGAAATAACAAATAAAAAAGGAGAAAACTACACAAAATATTCTCACATTGACGGAATCGAACAGTTTAGTGCATCGGTCAAACAACTCAGAACATGATGAATGAATATACATGTCCTTCCAACAGATGTAGCTAAAGAAAAGAAGCTTGATCCAAACTCTAAACTGAGAATTGAAGAAGCGAAGAAAATGTGCAGATCGGAGTGAAACAGGTATAGATTTCCATGCTTCTGGAAAGAGAAATGCGACGTGCATCGACCAGGAAATGATCAACTTACCGGTGAAAATCGATGAGTTTCGCACTAATTGAAGCTTCTGGTAAATATTGTCGATCGAGGATAATCCAAAAAAACTGAGATAGTCGGAGAACAGCAGGAGAAGAGAATCGGAGAAGACGATGGAGAGTCCGAAATGAGCGCGACGGAGAAGGTGGATTTAGCTAGTTAACGAAACTAGGCCCTCCCTTGGTTGCTACTGAGTCAATAACAAACGAAGAAAAATTATTTAAAATATATTTTCTTTTATTTGTCGCTTCTTTTTTTCTTTTTTCTTTTTTTACTTTATTTGTTGCCTCTTACCTTCTGTGTTCTAACTTCTAAGGGACGAAAATGAAAGATTTTAATGAGAAAAGGACCCATGTTGTTGCTTGATTTTTACGAGTACTGTACTTGAATCATTGCATAACCTCCCATTTAAAAAAAAAGATAGTACACTTATGAACCGACACTCATTTTTATACTCAAATTAGTTTAAACAATAAAATTATAAATTTACCCTTCTCACTGAATTTATTTCTCACAGAACAAATCCCAACAAAACTCAAGCATTCAAGTACATTCAACAACCAAATCCCAGTAAAATTTAAGCATTCAAGCACATTCAACAATCAAACCCCAGGAAAACTCAAGCATTTCACCAAATCCATCCATCCAAAAAAAAAAAATCAGAATTTCTCTTGTGAGAACCCAAGATGGGTTCTCCACCGAGAGAGAGAAAAAAAAAAAGAAGAAGAAAAAAAGAGGTGAGGGAAAGAAGAAAAATGATCGGTGATGAAGATTAGAGATGAGTGATTGGTGATGAAGATTAGAGATGGGTGATTGATGATGAAGAAGAATGATCAGTGATGAAGGTGGAGGATGATGAAGATCGGAGATGATGGGTAAAAATGGTGATTAGAGGATGATGGAAGAAAAAGAGGAGGAAGGTTAAATTTGTAATTTTATTCTTACATTTATTTGGTTTATACAAGAAAAACCTTTATTTTATAATATGTGCACCCACCGGTATTAAACCGGTGGATGTACGTATCTTTATCTTTTAAAAAAAATGAAAATCATTGTCATTGCATAAACTCGATTTTTTTTTCTTTTGTATGGCGTTGTATTTGTCAATACATTTGAATTTTGAAAGTTTTAATTATTATCTAACAAATAAAGATAATAATTTACAAAAACTCAATTTAGTAGAGTTAATTTTTCATTTCAAAATTTACAAAAATAGTTGAAAATAAGCTTTTTGTGTGTTAAATATGAATTTGATGATATTAATAGAGACCATATCAAAAGCCCTTTAGTTTTTACATGTGAAAAAAGGTTTTTCTTTTTTCTTTTTTTTTTTTAAGAGTGATGCCTTAAGTAGTGATTACTCCTAAGCATTTTATCCTTCTTCTAAATTATCATTATTAAAATAGTAATGTTGATGAAAAGGGTTATAATAATAAGATTTTTCTAGTTTGTGCCTTTAAATGTGCTATTATTGTATTTTTTCACATTAATTAGTATTGTAAAAATAAAATTTGAGATTAATTTAATCAATTTTTCAATTAAAATTATTCATGTAACATTAATAATGAAATTAATAATAATTTTTATTTTTTTAATACTAATTAATATAAACAGTCAACGACCTAAAAAATTTAATAGTTATCTCTTTTCGTTGGAAATAAAACATTATGAGTTTGACTCATATGGCATATAAGTATGATAAAATAAAGGATGAAATATGATTACTTCTCATTGTGCAATCAAGATAAAAAAATAATAATATAAACAATATACAATAATTAATAATTACACTCCTAATCTATACTCTTAGAAAAACCCATAATAATCTTTTAGTCCAAGTGGTATAACCTAAAGTCATGAAAATAGAGAATATGTATACCTCAAAATAGAGAATCTATATATCTCACAACTAGCATATGTGAAATAGTTGTTGGTATTCATTGAAAGGGAATCAGTCCAAGCACCAATTGCATTCATGCAATTGCCTCTTGTTTCATATTAGAGATGTCAACAAGTCCTGCAGGATCAGGGAGTCTCTCCCCATCTCCATTTTCGCGAATGGTGAGGATGAGGATTTTCACAGAGATTTTTAACGGGCAAACCCTGCAACCAATTAATATAAAAAAATAATTTTTTAATATAATTAATTAATATTCAATTATAATGAATAAAATTTTAAAAATTCAAGTATACTTAATTAAAATTATTTAAATATAAATCCAAATATAAATTGTCTAAACATAAATAAAGATTAATCCAACATAAATAACTAAAAGGTTAATAATGGGTTTGATAAAATTGAGTTAAGTTTAAATTTTATTAAATTGGATTTGGGTTTAAATGTTAAATTAAATTTAAACTTAAATTAATTTACATATTTTTTTAATTTTTCATGGGTATGGGATTTCTATGGGGCCCCATGAGATGAGAAAAATTTTTTATAAATTTTCGTGGAAAAAAAATACCTCTTGTCCCTATGCCATGAAGAGGAATATTCCTTCCAGCATCGTTCCCGTGATAGAGACACCCACTAAGCCTCGCAGGGATTGCTTCAGATAAACCAATAGGAGGGGGTTCCCCAACCTGTCAATTGCTCCTCCCTCGGCAGCTTGCCTGCCTTGTTGGCTGTTGAGAAAGCTGTTTCAGCGAGGTAGCTTTTAACATAGATTCCTTCGAATTAATCATGCCTATATCCCCCATTAAGAAGCCCGTGTGACCTAAGTGACTATTTAACCATTGGTTAAAGGGTATCTTATCTTAAGTATGGGATTCAATTCTCATCTCTTCCCGCATTCTTCCGTTATGGTTGTGGTCGCTGCTGCCCAAAAGGGTAGCCGGTGGATTGCACCCTTGTTCAGGTTCAATACCTCTCATTAACAATTCTAACTTTACCAACCTCTAACTATTGTCCTTGTCAAAAAAAAAAAAAAATCATGCCTATTTCCCCTTTCAAATACAGTTTGGTTACTAATTTAATCATCAATTTTTCTAATTTAAGTCGTGGGTCCATTTATTCATCTTCTACATTAATGCTGGCATCATATCAACAATTATAACTCAACAGTTATTGTAGATTAATGAATCATAATTTCTTTTTCAAGTTTTTATATTATACAGTCTAGTCATTAATTAAATGAGGGATTTCCTAAATGTAGGTTTAGGTACATCTAATCATCATATTTTATGAATTATGATATATACCAAACTCTTTATATATGTACTCATTGTCATTTGTGTCAACGAAGCAAAGTTTTGCAACCACTTGGACTGAAGTTTGAATTTGTTAATGTGTACGTTATTCTCTCCTGGGTTTTATATTTTGATCTATAATTAATAGTTTTGTGATTGAATTATAATTCAAATCCCAACTAAATAAGGAAAATTATATACAATAATAATAGGAGAGAGAGTTACACACATGATTTTTAAATATGATTATGCAATAAATCGAATGTATACTTTATAAGAGCGTAATAAAATATAAAAATAGAGCAAAAAAAAAAAGCTTTCTCCTAAAAAATCAAATATTTTTCACAAAATAAATAGATAAAAATACTTTTTTTTTTTTCTGGGGTATTATTTCACAGAACAGATAATTAGCTGGAGTTGGACAATGGACATGGATCGAAATTCGAAGGACGCTGAGAAATCAGGCCAAGTTCAAGCCTTTACTTTGGGCTTAAAAAATGGATTTTTGGGCCTTCGGCCTGTTTGATGGACTTTTTGAAGTTTTTGTTTTTTTAGTATTGTTTATAAATTATAAATTTAAATTTTTATTAAACAAAAAATTTAAAAATTATTTTTAAAAATAATAAAAAAATGAGTAAAAAATAAGTAAAAAAATTTATAAAAAATTTAAGTTTAAAACTTTTAAAATTTACTGTTTAAAATATTTTTAAAATTAAAAAAATATAAAATATATATATTTTTAAAAAATTTAAATTTATAAAATATAAATAATATAAAAAAATTAATTCACTTATCAACTTCACCGATCATGCTCCTTGTATGAGAAAAAAAAGGGAGGGAGAAAGACAAGAAAAACGTTTTGAATAGGAAAAAAAATAGCGGGAGAGAAGAATCTGGCTTTGGGCAAGACCACATGCGAGAGGGACCCACATCCACAAACTCCACCATATGCAGGAAAATGTATTGTAGTGTTGTACTTGTACTTGTACCCTCTCCTTTCCTCCCTTCTTCCACACCTGTCCGGCTGCCTTTTCCGTATTTCAATTTTCATGACTCGGAACAGCTCCCCTTTTTTTAATCGGAGGTACAGCTACAACTTTATTTGTCTTTTTTGAGCTAATCACCGTTTTTAAACACAGTCAACTTTTCCTATCCTAGATGTAATCAGATTAGACAGCGTCGACCAGCTCAACAATGACGGTGATCAATGCATTGTTTAGTTGGACGGTGGTGGCGCTACTCATCTCCACTGCGGCCGCCGCAACTGAATATACCAACCACACCGTTGGTGGCGCCGCCGGCTGGTTCTTCCACACCGCCACCAATACCTCTGTTACCAATTACACTTCCTGGGCCGCAAATCAAACATTCAATCTCGGAGATTATCTCAGTAAGGCTCAACACTTTTCCATCATCACATCTCTCTTTTTTTAGAATGTTCGATCGGTTTTGATGGTGAATTTGGATCAAATCCTTGTTTGGGAATGAATTTATTTTTTATCAGCGTTTGGTAATGAAATAATGGAAATCTTAGCTTAGAATCTGGTTTGTGTTGAAATTAATTAGTCTGTTAATCTATCTCGTTTGAATCGTTAATCTCTTCTTCTTCTTTTCGTATTTTCTCGTGATCCAAACAGTATTCAGGACGGACACAAACGAAACCGTGATCCAGACTTTCAACGAGACTACTTTTCAAAGCTGCTCAACCGACGACGCATCGGACAATGATACATTCCATTACTATGGAGGCAGCACGGCATTCAGTAAACCGCATACCATCGCGGTGCCGTTGACCGAAGAAGGCCCCAACTACTTCTTCTCCGACGCAAATGATGGCATCCAGTGCCAAAATGGCCTAGCGTTTGGGATCTCCGTCAATCACGGCCTCGGATTGCCTCCCAGCCTTAACCAGCCGCCTCCTTCTCCTTTTATCGAACCGCCTGGACCCGATGCCAAATCGCCGCCGGTTAAAAATGCAGGTGGTTCGCCGTTGCTGCAAAATGGCGCGTTGAGCCTGGGCGCTGACGCGCGCGTGGTGCTGTGTGCGCTTATCTTTGGTGCTGCGGCGTTCTTGCGGTCCTAACGTGAACGCGTTGACGATGGCATGTCGTGATGGGGGTTAGGAATAGCAATTTAGAAGTTTCTACGGTGTTAGTTTGGTAATTTGGTATACTTGTCGGTCGATCGGTTTTGTTGAGGTGTTTCCAGGTGCAGGTTTAGATTTATGTTCTCACAAATTAAGATATGTTAAACGGCTTACATTTTCCCATTTTATTACGTTTCTGCTTTGAAAAAAAATAGTGTAATACTGCGCCAGACTCTACAATTTAATTGAATATTGAAAATTGTCATTTTATTTAATTATTTTTATTTTACAGTACTTTAGTATAATGATAAATTATTTTTTAAAACATTTTTCTTTAAAAAAAATGCAATAAATTCACACAAATGGATAATATAGGAATAATTTTTTTATATAATATTTCTATATAATTTTTACATATATTTAATATTTTAAGTCTCAATTAAATTAAAAAATTAATTATTTAAATAATATATAAAACTATATCAAATATCATACAAAAATTATCCTATATCATTTTCCATTCACACATGACACATCTCTCAAAAGCATGTAAAAAAAAAATTTTATTGCCTATTTTCAAAAAAAAAAAAAAGCATGTAAAATTACGCCAGTCGTGGAGCAAACTGAAAAAAAAAAACCTTGCAACCGATATAAAAAATAAGGTTAAATACTAATTTGGATCCCTCAACTTTATGATTTTATATATTTTCACCTCCTAACTTTTTTATATACTCTTTGGTCCCTCAACTCTAAAAACTACATAATTTTCATCCTTCCATTAGTTTGTCCTATTAACTAGTCCACGTGTCATTTTTTTATTTGTTCTAATAATATGGATAATACAATGGATAATACAATTAAGAAAATATGCCTACTTAGACTATTCTCATATGTCATCTTATATTCTTACTTTTAAAACATGCCTAAAACATACATCTCAGTAGACTCCATATAATCTAAAAAGTTAAATAAAATGAAAAAAGAAATAGTAAATGCTCTACAAATCCTAAAATAAGTCTGTCACATTATAAACAAATTTGTCTTTCTAAAAAATGATGTCAAAATCTCAATGCCTTTAAACTCTCAAAATCTCATCAAATTAATCCCTCATTCACTTTGTACTAAATAATATCAATCAAATTTTAATCAAATTTAAACATAAAAGCAATTATATTTTAGCGGATTAATATCGAAATTTAAAAAAATCTACAAAGAACAGATATAATTGGCAAATCAAGTGATTAAGAATGGAAAGCAAAAGAAGAATGAGAAAACCTAATGAACTTAATGTTGAATGGAAAGGTGGGGGATGGGGAAAGATTTGCTAGGTTCCATCGATCTCGGCAAGTGAGTTCAACGGAGCCCAATAGCTAAGTTTGATGATCAATATTTGTTGGGTTCAACCTTACCAAGAGCACTTGAGTAGGAGCTTATGGGAAGAAATAGGGAGAAGAAGACGGATTGAAAGGGAGATGGGAGTAATAATGTAATTTTATTGTTTTTTATTTATTTTTACTTATTAATTATGTGAAAATACAGGTCACTATTTGAAAACATAAATACTAACTTTTTGACGTCTTTATTTGCATACATAATTTAATTACCTCACATATTACCACACTATTAAAAGAATTAGAAGAAAATTCCATTATAAAATAATTTAACAATCATATTATAGTTAATTGATAGAGAGATTAAAATCCTATAATTTTAAAAGTTAATGAAAAAAATGTCTAAAAAAATTAAAAGACAAAAACGATTAGAAGTGTTAAAGGAGATGCACCAAAATTGACATTTAACAAAAGAAAAACAAAAAAAAAAAAGAGTACAGGTATTTCCTTTTCTGGAGAAATTTGAAAGTAACGCAACGATTCCAAAAACCGACAGAAGTTTTTTAAAAATTTTTGATTGGGAAAAACATTTTTAAGCTCCTAAATTTTTTTAAAAATAACATTTAAAGTTTAAACCCCTAAATTATAAATAAAGTAAATAAGCCCTCCAATGCTTCTAATAATGCAAATAAATCCTTTTGATAAACGGGCCTAACGGCATTTTGTATTTAATATTTCCTTGAAAGCATGAATAACCACAAAGAAAAAAGACTTATTTGTATTTTTAGTAGAATTAGATGGTTTATCTGCTTCATTTTTAATTTAAAAACTTAAATGATATTGGGATAAGTTTGGGGGTGAAGAAGCATTTTTGCCAATTTTTTTTAAAAGGAAAATTGAATGCCAAGATTTTAAGGGCAGAAAGAAAGCCGAGCCTCTCCCCGTCTTCCTCCGTCTGGTCTCCATCCATCACACGGTTGCCTTCCATTTTTACTTGCAATGCCAACGACAACCGGCATTCGACAAAGACGTTAGGAGCGAGAAACGCATATAATCTAGACTGAGCAATCCAGAAGGGTGTGTGAGGTTTCGAAATTTGCGGTCCTTCCAACACAAGTAAACGCATACTTTTTCCATTGTTCTTTCTTCCGATCCCCAATTTCTTCACTTCGTTTCCTCAGTCTCCACTGTCTCTATGCTTCTGAAATCTTCAGTTTCACTGTAACTCTCTCTCTCTGTGAAATTTGTTTGTCTATTGATTTGATTTTTTTCCCTGACGAAATTCCTGTTTTAGTTTTAGGAAAATGGGGTTGATATCGGGGATTTTTATGGGTGTGATCTTCGGGATCGGGTTGATGGCCGGCTGGCAACACATGATGAAGTATCGAAGCCGTAAGCGAATCGCAAAGGTCTGATAATCTCTCTAATGATTTATGCAAATTCCGGTTTTTAATGTTCTTATTATACATGCTTCAATTTTATTGTCTAGTTTATGTTTTCCGTTCCTTTCCTTGAATTTGTGGCGTTTCCTTAGAACTCTTCTTAAATCCCTTTTTGATTGATTAATTAACATGTTTCAGAAATAGTTCAATGAGTTTAATATATAATTTTTAATTTCCATGCTCACTGTATGTATGGTGCTTCAATGGTTGTTCTTCTATCTTGGATTGTTGGCTTCATGTTTATTGGCAAAAATAATGGGGGCTGCATGTTTATTGTGTTGCATATTGGTTTTCTGGAATTCAATAAGTTCCTAATAAATCCGGAAGTGTTTGGTAGAATAGTTTGAGTCATTATCCATCACAACTTTTATTGGGTGTGTTTCAGTTTGGGATGCCTTTCATTCACAATATTTCTCTTCGTTGACAGGCGGTTGATATTAAACTTCTCAGTTCCCTTAACAGAGAGGATCTGAGGAAAATCTGTGGGGATAATTTTCCTGAATGGATATCATTTCCTGTCTATGAACAGGTTGGTATTCAAATTAAATACTACAATACCTTTTAAGTTTTCAAATTAACTATGATCTCTTCTCGTTTCTTCACTGCATGAGGCTAGCCATGCTACTTGGGCACTTGTTTATTATGAACAGGTTTCATTTTAATTACCATGTTTACTTTTAGTGTAGTTGTTGAATATTTTGATAATGGTTGGCTCCTTTAGGTGAAATGGTTGAACAAGCAGTTAAGCAAATTATGGCCATTTGTTGCTGAGGTAAGTGTTTTGCTTTTGTTTTTGAGATGACACCGGTGAAAGTTAAATTAACCATTACTAGGTTGCCCATCTGTAGTACTGTAAGTTGGGTATTAGCATAGACTTTGGGGTAACAATTCTTGCTCCCACTCCCTTAAAAATGAATATTAAAGGATGACTCAGACGTGACAGAGTGAAAAATCTGAATTCTGAAATATATTGAACAGCCTCATGTAATTAGCAGTGTATTTTTTGAATTTTTGAGCCGAAGGTTGTTGAATATGTCCATCTCAGGCAGCAACCCTGGTGATACGAGAATCTGTTGAACCTCTCTTGGAACAATACCGACCTCCGGGAATCACTTCATTAAAGTTTAACAAATTGTCTCTTGGGAATGTGGCACCCAAGATTGAAGGTATGATTCAATTTAAAGTTTTAAAATCCTACCATTTCTTGTCTTTTTCTGCTTGTGCTTCATCAAGCTGCCATATTTTATGACATGGTAATCTCTCCATTGTTAGATAACAATTCTCATGCTTTGGTATTGCACATACTCAATAAATGCAGGTATTCGTGTTCAGAGCCTTAAGGAAGGTCAAATCACAATGGATATTGATTTCCGGTGGGGTGGTGATCCGAGCATCATTTTAGGTGTTGAGGCTGCGCTTGTTGCTTCAATACCCATTCAGGTTTGTGAAGTTTCCTTTTCAATAGATACTTATCTTATTTGGATGCCATTTTTGTTATGGCTTCTTCCTCTACAGGTTTAATTTTATCAGATAAGATCTTTATTTTTACTGTTAGCATTTTGCTATATGACACAGTTGAAGGATCTTCAAGTTTTCACTATTGTTCGTGTCATCTTCCAACTTGCTGAAGAGATACCTTGCATTTCTGCTGTTGTTGTTGCTCTACTTTCTGAGGTACGGTTATAATACTTATTCATTTGCATCCAAATATATGGGAGATCTATGCCTGTGCTATTTGGCAGAAAGGCTTTTTGCTTATTTATATAATATTTATGAGAGACAATCTTGACTCAAACTTTTTCCTATCTAATCTATTTCTACATTACCTGTGTTTGTGTTATGTGCATACCAAAAGCTCACTTGTTACAAAATTTAAGGGACATGACTTAGCAATTGGTCATCATTGATGATTTTACTTTCTGATTGTGAACTCTATTTATAGTTTCTGTAAAGGACTGATGTTTTTGTTGAATTCAATCAGCCAAAACCTAGAATTGACTATACTCTGAAAGCTATTGGTGGAAGCTTGACAGCCATTCCTGGACTTTCAGATATGATAGATGTAAGTTTATATGTTTTGAACAATGGTTTTCAAGTTGTCATACAAACTCATTATAAGTCATTTTTCTTTTATCATGTTTTGCAGGATACCGTGAATTCAATTGTCACAGATATGCTTCAGTGGCCACATAGGATTGTTGTTCCTCTTGGTGGTATCCCTGTTGATACAAGGTAATTCTGAAGTGTGCATTTTAGTGCTCTATTGCCAAGCCCTTTCAGGTGGTAATGACACCACAGCAGGTTGCTTAAAAGAATCATCATAATATTCTAAAACCAGTTTTGTTCAAAGCGGTTGGATCGAGTTCTCTATGAGATATATTTTCCATTTCTTTATCAGAGAACTGACTTGCTTTTTTCACATGTTCATTTTCAAAGAAGTCATTGGTCCAAAATGTTATGAAATTTAAGAAAATGGACTTTTATCTACTTTGTGGCACTTTGTAGCTTGGATACTTTTAGAATTGTTAAGACATGCAAAATTCTTAATATCTTGTCTTTTATATGGTTTCCATGCCTGAATTTGAAGATACAACTCTTCCTTTGTCATGCAGTGAATTAGAGCTTAAACCACAAGGAAAGCTGACTGTCACGGTAGTCAAGGGAAATGAATTGAAAAACATGGAAATGATTGGAAAATCAGATCCTTATGCAGTTGTTCACATTCGGCCACTCTTCAAGGTTAAAACAAAAGTCATTGACAATAACCTCAATCCTGTTTGGAATCAAACATTTGAGCTGATTGCAGAAGACAAAGAGACACAGTCACTTACTGTTGAGGTTCTAAACTACTCATAGTCTTCTTCCCTTTGCTCATGCTGTTATGTTTCCCTTATTTTCTAGTAAAGTTGTTATACATCTCTCCCATGTAAAAGTGTCTAATGTTGATAATATCATTTAACAGGTTTTCGACCAGGACATTGGGCAAGACAAGAAATTGGGAATTGCAAAATTACCCCTGATTGATATGGAGCCTGAGAAACTAAAGGAGATTGAGTTGAGACTTCTACCATCCCTTGATACGCTCAAAGTAAAAGATAAAAGGGACCGGGGAAGTGTTACCCTGAAGGTATCCATTTTGTTTTCTTGCTCCCTGCAGTATAGCTTCACTTAATATTTTGAATCTCTTTCTACTTTTTTCCTCTGTATTAAAATGATATTCCTTGTACACTTTATCAGGTGTTTTACCATGAATTTAACAAGGAAGAACAATTGGCTGCTCTGGAAGAAGAGAAGAGGATCCTAGAGGAAAGAAATAAACTGAAAGAAGCGGGAGTAATAGGAAGCACCATGGACGCACTTGATGGAGCCGCCTCACTGGTTGGCTCAGGTGTTGGTTTGGTGGGAACCGGTATTGCTGGTGGAGTTGGGCTCGTGGGAACAGGTATTGGTGCTGGAGTTGGCCTTGTGGGAAGCGGAGTTGGTGCAGGGGTTGGGATGGTAGGAACTGGGCTCGGAGCAGTTGGCAGCGGACTGAGCAAAGCCGGTAGGTTCATGGGCAGGACCATCACAGGCCACCACAGCAGGAGAAGTGGATCAGGTTCCTCCACCCCCGTTAATAGCGAACAAGAAAATGGAGGCGTAAAGCCACTCTCAGGCTGAAACTACTAGAAAGGTATGTTATTTTGGCCCTCAATTTGTAGTCTTCAGTCTATAGTGATTAAACCCAAAAACGTCAATCCCCACTGCTATTCTTTCTGCTAGTTGGGTAAATTGATTGCATAATTATTGCTTGTATTAGGACCCGAACCTGCAGGTTTTACACTTTTGGTAGTGTTATCACGTGTCTGAATTTGCATATTTTCTGTAGCTGAACACGGAAAATGTAATAGTTCCATACGACACATGGATATATATGGTAGTAAAATTCCTTAGCAATCACATTGTTTGAGTTTGAGATTGAAATCACTGTTGCAATGGCGCTCACTTGTCAGCTTCCGACAAGCGTGGGCTGTAAGACTCTGTTTTTGAAACAGAAGCGGCAAAGAGGGGGACTCACATGCCAAGTTGTTGGTATCGGCCAGTACATATCGGTTTTTTCATTGGTCCAAAATGATA